>JACEVL010000008.1:347500-615000 GCA_020284085.1 Aporrectodea caliginosa
AAAGACAATTGCACTTCAGGTGCTCATAATAATTAACCAGTCATTTATTGCAACTCAATCACGGTTCTATTCGTTCCAATCTGTTCGTTCAAATTGCTCGTCTCGTCCACGGACGTATTTAGGGGTGGTTTTACGGGTTCACCCCACCCCCATTAAGTTTCCGAAACATTTTTTATATGCTTTTACATGCAAAATTAAAAAAATTGAAATTTTGCGACCATTTCCAATGGACCCCCCGAAATCTTAAAACCCCCCTCTGAAATTTTTTCTGGCTACGCCGTCTCATACGTGGCCTGTAGGCTATAAATTAGAGACACAAGAAATGAAATATTGGTCTAATGTAAAACTATAGACCCTCTATATATTTTTAAATCGTCAACGGACGAACAGGCCTTTAGTCAGCGGAACAAACTCTCTTTGTTTCTTACTCGTAGTTACTTGGGCCTACTTTGCTATTGTTTGTTTTGTTCGTTTCTTTGCACTCTCTTTATTGCTTAACTTCTTTCGTTCATTCGTGCTTTCGCTCCTTTCATCCTTCTTTCTTTTCTTTTTCTGTCTTGTGTTCGTTCATTCTGTCTGTCTGTCCGTGCGTCCGTCTGTCTGTCTGTATTTTCCTTCTTGCCCAATGATTGACTTAGTCTTAAGCAAGTTCCTCACACAACTTTCTAACTGATTATGCCTATCGATTACACGTATGTCAATGCTCTATGGCGGTCGGTGCGTACTAATAATAGATGTTTTATTCTTTTGTAACGTGTAGATCCGTGTAATGGAACTAATAATCCATGTGGGGTCAACGAAGTCTGTTCGGTTGACCCATCGACCGGTGGCCCCAGCTGCACCTGTCGCAAGGGCTTCACTGGACCGAATTGTACAGTCAACCAAGACGACTGTTCCGCTTCGTCGACCCAGTGCCTGAACGGGGCCATGTGCTACGATAAGGTCAACGGAGTTCAATGCGTCTGCGCACTGGGCTTCCGTGGACCTAACTGTGAAGTGGATGCCAGGGATTGCCTCTTCGACATCTGCGTCGCCAACCACACGCAGTCGTGCCAAGACAATGGAAACAACTTTCACTGCAATTGCGTCTACGGATGGATCGGAGACTTCTGCGAAAATGTGGATCCAAACACCACTCCTCTCTCGACGACGACCACTTCCACGACATCTTTCTCTCCACCTTCTTCCTCTTCCGCGCCTTCCACTTCCAACACCAGTTCATCTTCGGACTCCTCCTCCTCATCACCATCCGCCTCCTTCTCCATTTCCGCTTCACCTACGACTCCGATTGACAGTAACTCTGCCTCAACTCCAAACGCCACAGGTCTCAACGATACAGGCAAGTGAAGATGCTTTCTTTCTCGTGCCTAGGGCCGTTTACACTTCACAGGGAACAGCATTCTTCTCAAAAGTAGAACTTGGGCCAAAAACAGTTCATGAATCTTTCGGCTTATCATAAGACGCACCTGTTTAGATATGTTAGATGGCAATGCTGTTTCGGCGCCTTAAATAACACATCTCTGACAGACGCTATATGCCTATAATACATAAATATACAGATACACATACATAAATGTACACGCATGCATGGATACATATATATGTGTATATATATATATATATATATATATATATATATATATATATTATACTGATGATCTGAATCCATCGTTATAGAACCCTATATGAAAATTATGCATTATATTTATGGAGCGCCACAATCTAAATGCAAGAGAAAGATCGATGGCTTTAATGTATACACAGTGAGAGTCTCAGTCATCGAGTGAGCAAGTTAGTGAGCAAGTGAGTGAGCGAGTGAGCAAGTGAGCGGGTGGGTGACCGAGTCAGCCAGCTATCCAGTACTGTAGGTCAGCGACAGCCAGACTGACAACAGAAGCAATGCTTGTTTCCACTGTAATAGGTCTGACGCCTCCGAGCTTAGTCCTGGGCAGAACGGACAACAACGGACGCAGTGAGCAGACGATCCTCATCATCATCATCGTCTGTGTCGTCGGTGGAGCCCTCCTCCTCCTCCTCCTCATTCTCATCGTCGTCATAGTAATGAGCAGACGACGGCGCCGCCGAAGGCTGGAAGAGGAGAAGAAGAAAGCGGCATCCGCTGGAAGGGTGGAGTCTTTCCAGACACCGCGCCACTTTGGAGTCCGATCCACCAAGAATCGCCTGAGTCGAACGATTTCTGATCGGTTCAGTGGACTCTGGAAGAAGTGGACAGTACGAGCTAATGATCCAAGCGACTGGTACAACAACGCAGGGTCAGTATCTTCTCTCTGTCTGTCTGTCTCTGTCTCCATCTATCTGTCTGTCTATCTGTCTGTCTCTCTTTCTCTTTCTCTCTGTCTGTCTGTCTGTCTGTCTGTCTGTCTCTGTCTGTCTCTGTCTCTCTGTCTCTCTGTCTCTCTCTCTCCGGGAGCCTTCTTGAAGGTTTGTTGCAGCTGGAATGTTTTGGTCGTGCATTAATTGTGCGCCTCAACCGAAATATCCTCAGACGATTAGCCTACTGAAGATTTTGTATACAGAGGCGTGTTTCGGACTTGCACGAACTTAACTATTATAAAGAACGCAGTCGCCCGCCGTGAAATTAAAACTCTTGACTTGGTGCAAGAGGTAATGTTGACGAAACATGTCAATTAAAAGTTTATAGCCTTGTCACGAAAATCAGTTAAAAGTATTGCATTGAGTTAAGAACTTAGTATGCGATTTTCCCTGTATGTGACAGTCCTCATATCTTTGTCAGTTATTCACAAGCCAACAACAATTTCGCTCAACCCACTCCGCTTCCACCCTAACACTTCTCCGCCTTTCCGTCATCTCTAAAATTTGCAAATCGCGGTATAATTATATCCATGGCTGTTTCGCCTCTCTGGATCAAACTCTGTCCAGAATTACGCCACGCATCTGATTCATCCTACGAACTCAACAAACCTGACCTCTTGCTATCTCTCCACAGGTCTTTTAATCAGAACTAAAAAAAACCTGCTCTTTCACAAAGCATATCCTGAGCCATCCTCTTCCCTTTCAGTGTGATTCTCGTTAACGATAACGATAACAAAAAATAAAAATAGGAACTGCAATATGGACGATTCGACATAAATGAGAACGAAAAATGCGATATTTTTATTATGCAATTTTTTCAGTTACTTTGGAAACTCGTGTATTCGTGAAGCCGAATGCATCTGCACCCATAATTCAAAGGCTTTCAAAGCTCTGAGCCAATTGTGAAACAGCGTGTTAAAACGCAAAATTTTGCGTATAGCCTTAATTATTGTAACTAAGTACAGTAACTAAAATTTAAAAAAATAAAAATCCATTAACTATAACTATAACTATAACTACAAATAATACTGACTATAACTATAACTAAAATAAAAAACCATTAACTATAACTGTAACTATAGGCCTAACTAAAATAAAATCTGTAAGGAGAATCACACTGTTCCCTTTACCTTTCTCGCCGCTTCAATTCTAGACACCATCCACATTAGTCGTTTCACTGTCTGCCTGCCTGACCCTTTGAATCTTGACCTGGAACCGATTTTCACCCTACCTGCCTATCGATTTTGTTTTGACTGAGCACTTGTGAATAAGCTGGTTTCGGCGACTTGACTCTTTGTACACTGACAGCTGTAGAAATCTAGAGGTTACGATTACGCTTGTGTTGATTACAATGTAGGGTTCCGAGTGTGCCGAAACAAAGGCCTGGACTACAAAATGTCAGCGACCCTCGATCCGTCGACCTCGAGGAAGCTGTCGTCACGAATGACGTAAGCACGACTAATTTCCTTATTCGTCAAAGCATAATTCTTTAAATATCATTGATATTCATGAAGCACCGTATACCTATTGTTTATCCGTTAATGTTTCCTCTGTCATCCTGTGTCACGTGTGTTTGTAGAGATTGAAATAAGATTATGTCCATTATATTTGGTACCTCTAATCTAATCTTACCTAATCTGATCCAATTTCTATAGCACCGTTATCATAATGCCCAACGCATATATAGACCTAAATGCACAATGTATGTCAATGCCCAATGTATATCAATGCCCAAGTAATGACCAATGTATATCAGTGCCCATGCAAATTAATGCCAATGTATATCAATGCTCAATAGCTAATGCTCAATGTATTGTATATCAATGCCCAAGTTAATGCCCAGAGCATATCTATGCCCAAAAATCAATGTCCAATACAGTTGTATTCTATTCAATGTGCATTGTTTATCTAAAGGAAATCTTTGTCGATGGTCGTCTGAGCGGTTGGAACTCATACCTCAAGGACCTGGAAAAATCCGGAATCCTGGAGAGCGGAGTGATCGCCCAGACGGACACACAGGAATTCGCCAAGACGGACTCCTGGGTTCTGGACTGGACGGAGCTGGAAGAAGTGGAGACGATGATCTCCAGTCACGAGGCCAACCAATCGGTCAGCATCCAGGGAACGAAGTTCGAAATCGAGACGAACGACGGGGTCTTTGCTAGAGGGACCAGCGAGGAAGGGACCCTGAAGAAGAAGAAGGGAAGAGATGGAGGAAGCGCCTCCTCCTCTTCGTCATCGTCTCGGGGAGGAAGAAGGACTGTCGCTGTTGGTGCAACCAAGTGCTATCTGATCGTAGGGGTAACGAGGCAGGACGACGACGAAGCGTTTCACAAGGAAATCCAGTGGGTTGTCGATCACATCACAGCGGAAGGATACTAACACGTTCACATGATATATTCAATGACTGGAAAAATGTAGTATTGATCGTCGGCTCTTCAGATTGATTGGCATATTGTCTGATTGATTGGCATATTGTCTGATTGATTGGCATATTGTCTGATTGATTGGCATATAGTCTGATTGATTGGAATATTGTCTGATTGACTGGTATATTGTCTGATTGATTGGCATATTGTCTTATTGATTGGCATATTGACTGATTGATTGGCATATTGTCTGATTGATTGGAATATTGTCTGATTGACTGGTATATTTTCTGATTGATTGACATATTGTCTCATTGATTGGCATATTGTCTGATTGACTGGCATATTATCTGATTGATTGGCATATTGTCTGATTGACTGGCATATTATCTGATTGATTGGCATATTGTCTGATTGATTGGCGTACTGTCATATAGACTGGCACACTGTCATATACTGACTGGCATGCTAGTCTTACTGACTGTCTCTTTGACTTGTATATTATACTGTCCTACTGATTGCCCAGCTGTATATATTTTGATGAGATTTTGTCGTATTTATTGATGTATCGTTGGAGCAAATATCATATATTTATCTAAATGACATAACTATACATGTATATTGTTAAACTAAATTTAATTCGATTGATATTGCCTTTTACTATTGTGCATAAAGTTCGTGATTCTACAGGATAATTGTAAAGAGCTCTAATAAGTTTAACGATGCTCTGTTGGTGCTTCTATAATAAACGCCGTGATTCTGTACGGAGCGCTTATGTTTATGATATAGAGAGATAGAAGAGTGTTTGTAGTAACTTATAATAGTTCTGTGAGGCGTGTGGTCCTATCAGTAGCCCAGCTTTGCGCATTTGGGTAACTGATAAAAGTATTTTTCAAATATATAGGCCTACATATTTATTGAAAGAATGCATATAGCGCCTCTCAAGAAAAATAATCAGAGTCGTTCTCAGTATATGGGAAGGCAAGGAGGTAGGGCTAAATTATAATTATGCTATAATTATGCTTTAAATTGTCGTCAACGGTTGCGCTGTCTCCATCTACTCGCTCTCGAATTCTAGCTAGTAACCTCTCTTCCACCTTTGCTTTTCTCAAACCTTTTTCTTCTCTTGTGGCCTTGCGCACTGGGAGCGCCTCTGAATGGTTCACCCTATGAGAGGCGCTTTATAAATGTTTGAATACAATACAGCTTCTACGATGTGAATGTGTATTTAAATTCAAAACCTGTACTCAATAACCTCCGCATGCCTGTAATGACCAGTAAGATAACGCGCGGTGGCGCGAACCAAAGATTTTAATCACGTGGTGGGCTCCGCTGGTTCCCTATTGGCCACCGATTCAAGGTCATCTCGGAGGAGGTGAGACGATTTGTTTATAGACGCAATCGTTAAACGCTGAATACTAATGACAGTATATAACGTTCTGTGTTGACACCTTTAAATGCATGGTGTCTTTCAGGCACTGTGAATACATTTTCACTGCACTGTAGACTATAATTATGCTTTAAATTGTCGTCAACGGTTGTTCATATCGTTGGAATAATTATTCATTCTGTGACTGCAGTCGCAATAAGTTTCCCCTCGGCTACGACATAGGTTAATGCTCGACCCATTTCATTTTTCATAGAGGTGATTTATGCCTGCATAATTTATAACCAACGACTTCTAGAAAACAGTGTTAACAAATAAAATAAACTTAGCTTGAATGACAAATGCAATGGCAGGTATTAGATGTTAAATAAAGATTGCTACAGGACGTTCAGAACTAGAACGAATGGTAGGCCTAAAGGACATTTAGGTCTATTATTGTAAATGTAATTTATTATTGTAACTGTAATTTATTGTTACTTATAACTTCTATTGCGCCGGTGTCCTGCTTTTGCTACTATGTGTATTTTGAAACGCTGAGGGCGACGTGTGCCAACCATTTGGCTCCAGTTATGGTCCTTGATTTTAAAGACCAGCTTAGGTCTAAACATAATTAAACGGAAGAGGAACAAGATGAGGAAGCGGATGAAGAAGAAGGAGAAGGAAGAGGAGGAGGAAGAAGAAGAAGAGAACGACGAGGAAGAAGAGGAAGAGGAGGAGGAGGAAGAAGAAGAAGAGAACGACGAGGAAGAAGAAGAGGAAGAGGAGGAGGAGGAGGAGGAGGAGGAAGAAGAGGATGAAAGAGAAGGAAGTGGACGAGGACGAGGAAGAAGAAGTGGAGGAAGAGGAGGAGGAGGAAGAAGAGGATGAAGGAGAAGGAAGTGGAGGACGAGGACGAGGAAGAAGAAGAAGAGGACGACGAGGAAGAAGAAGAGGAGGCGGAGGAAGAAGAGGATGAAGGAGAAGAAAGAGGAGGGGGAGGAAGAAGAAGAAGATGACGACGAGGAAGAAGAAGAGGCGGAGGAGAAAGAGGAGGAGGAGGAAGAAGAGGATGAAGGAGAAGGAAGTGGAGGAGGAGGACGACGAGGAAGAAGAAGAGGCGGAGGAAGAAGAGGAGGAGGAGGAAGAAGAGGAGGAGGAAGAGGATGAAGGAGAAGGAAGTGGAGGACGAGGAGGACGAGGAATAAGGAGAGGCGGAGGAAGAAGAGGAGGAGGAGGAAGAGGAGGAGGAGGAAGAAGAAGAGGCGGAGGAAGAAGAATAGAATTAAGCTCATCTGGAAGGCACCCGAAGGTATAACGTGTTAGCGACTTATTTTTCTTAGCCTCGGCATATGAGGCCGGGTGGCTAGTCCTTCCTTCTGAGTTGGTTAGGGGTGCAAGTGGAGCCGAGATCTTTAAAAATATTTCTGCCACGGCGGGGGTTTGAACCCCAAAGTCTCGGTTGACACTTGACAGTCAGGAGGTTATAACCACAAGATAACAGCACACCAATCCGGTCAAGTGTATAGGCCTATACTCAAGAATAGCCATAACGCTTATTTCGAATACAAATAATTGTTTTATTAGAGGTTGGTCAAAATACTTTGCTCGCTGTATATTTCTAGAATTATTGATCCGGATTCCGACAGTTGGAAATAACCCAGATCTTTGGTTCGTTTGCCTCCACTCTCTCTGGCCACCGGACTCCAAACTCCTCTGGACAACCCTTCTGCTAGGGCATAACTTTGCCCCCCAAAATGGTTGCGACAAATTCCCTCCTCTTCCATCTCCCCTTCCCAAAATAACGCTGACATCGCCCCTGTTGAAAGTGGTGGAGATCGGACAAAACCGTAGTCGCAATACAAAGTTTCGCCTGTGCCATTCTCACGAGGCAGCGCTCGTGAATAAACTGTTGCCCCGCGCTTAGCTTAAGAGTAGCGCTTTGGAAATTTAAAGATTACGATTACGATCTTCGAGTGTTACCAAGAACAAGAGTTCAAAAATGTTTCCACGAATTTTCGAGGGGGGTAGTAACGAGCGTTTTCCAAGGATTTTCGAGGGGGTAGTAACGAGAGTTTTCCAAGGATTCCCAAGGGGTAATAACAACAATTTTCCAACAGTATTCGAGGGGGGGTAGTAACAAGACTTTTTCCAAGAAGAATTTTCGAGGGGGGTTGTATCGAGAGTTTTCCAAGACAATATTCTACAAAATTACATGTCTTTAATTTTTCTTCAGGCTAAAATTTCATCTCTTTAATTTTTCTGGGAAAACTCGATCCTGGGGGAAACTTTACCCCCCCAGAGACGTCTAGATTAAACACTGGTGGATTTGGGAACTTGATAGCGAAGAGAGCTATTGTATTGTATTGTATTTTTGTTTATTCAAAACTGGCTGTCATAACGCAGCCAACGACAAAAGTGCGTAACTTATGGTTAATGTGACGTGTTTGTCGGATGTTTGACAGAGAAGGGAGAAACAGAATTGAGGAAAGTCTGCTGTGAACACCCGCACGCAGTCGCTTTTAAATGTCGCCTGGAAAGAAAACGTTTGTGATGATCTGTCGAACGTGTCCAGGGAAACTGCTGGAGATCGGCGGTAAGCTTAACATCAGCGTACCTACTCTATGTGTAGAATACAATGCGAACGATACATCACTGCCGGATAAATGTGTCAATCACGGCATTGCATGTATTCATATGGCATATACATGTGCATACATGATACATGTATGCATGTACGTATGAATGCATATATACGTATGTATGCATATATGTGTGCGTGCATGTTTGTATGTATGCACGTAATCATGTATGCGAGTATGTAAGCATGTACGTACATGTATGGACGTATGCATGCATGTATGTATGCTTGTTTGTATGATGTATGTATGCAGGTATGTATGCACATCAAGATACTTTATATAGCGCTTTTTAAGTACCTCACAAAAGCGCTACAAACGTGACTACATGTATGTGACTGATCTAAACAAGTATGCCTTACTTTTTGAGACAGTCAAACTACTTACAACAGATTTAATTAATTCATTGGATCAATTAAGTCGCTCAGTCACTCAGTTATTTATGCATCAATTCAACTATGTAGCCGTCCATTCTTTCTTTTACTAATTCATTCATTCATGGAATTTATTTAGCGCCTCTACAAGTCTATTTGGCTCTTAGTTTTATATGCAATTGCGATATTTAGATCATCTAAAAACTTCTGAACCTTCGCGAACTGGTTGTCATCGTCGCACGAAGTTCGGCAACTGCCCTAGAGCCCTCGTTGGCTGGTTGGACCAGGGGCACAGTAAATTTGGTCTGGGAAGTGGGGGTTACCAAATTTTGCATCGTTTTCCTCCCCCTCTGTTACGTAATTACAAGGGCACCGTTAATGCGCCATGCCTAGTGATGATGATGACGACGATGATGATGATGATGACGATGATGATGATGATGACGACGATGATGATGCCGATGACGATGATGATGACGATAATGACGATGATGATGACGATGATGATGATGATGACGATGATGATGACGATGATGATGATGACGACGACGATGATGTTGATGACGATGATGATGACGACGACGATGATGATGATGATGATGACGACGACGATGATGATGACGACGACGACGATGATGATGATGATGGTGATGATGACGATGATGACAATGATGATGATGATGATGATGATGATGATGACGATGATGACGACGATGATGATGATGATGATGACGACGATGATGATGATGACGACGACGATGATGATGATGATGATTATTATTATTATTCTAATAACAGCATCATCAGCAGCAGCAACAACAACAAAAATAATAATAATTATTATTATTATTATTATAATCATAATAATAATAGTGATAATAATAGTAATAATATCGAGTAATAATAATAGTGATAATAGAAACAGCTTTCGCGATATGATTTAATCAAATTAATTTCATAATGTCTTTCTTAATAATTCTCATTATAATCACCGCCGCCGTCACTTATTATTTTAATCATTTCTATAATCGATAGGCCTAGCCTAGGCGTATACACGTATCTATTGCTTGCTAAATCCACTGCACCGTCTTAACAAAGCGACGTCATTCCCAATGTTATAATATGGCCTATGCTTCCCGATGACGATGACGTTATTAGGTATGCGTTGCTAGGCGACTGATATTCTTTATTGCGATTCTGGATTTGCTTGATGGGAGAGAAAATCGGATGCCTCTGGATCTTGTTTATGGACGGCCCCCGGGATTCGAATTGGACAACGCCACCTACTCAAGATATGTCGCAGACTTAGCCGAAAGAATGGAGACAGCGTATCGGGAGGTACGTGAGCAATTACGTCGAGCAGCAGAACGGAGGAAACATGATTACGACCTCCGTGTACGTCCCGCCATATTCGACGTTGGGGACTCTGTTTGGTACTTCACTCCGCGAAGGTACCAGGGACGAAGCCCCAAGTGGCAGAAACTTTATTGCGGGCCTTATGAAGTCTTGAAACGATGCGGGCCGGTCAACTATTTGCTGCGGAAGTCGCCGAGGTCCCCTCCCTTTGTCGCTCATGTGGACAAGTTGAAGCATTGTTTTCAGTCGGCGAGGGAAGACGACATCAACGACAACCGGCCAACAGAGGAACACAACGAGGTCGCCGATAACCACCCTCGACCGCGTCGGGTGATACGGAGACCCGTACGGTTTCTGTAAGCCTCGGTGTTTGATCGGAAGGACACAATGTCCGGACGCTATCTGAGCTACGGTGACTGCATTGAGACTCTGAGACTTTGCCGCGAGATTTTTGATGTGAGACTCAATTTGGAACTCTGCTTGAGACTCTGAGACTTTACCGTGAGATTTTTGATATTGATGGACTTTTACTTTTAGACTTGCTGGAGAGGCTCTGTTGAAAGGTTTTTGGATGTTTGTTGAAGGAACTCGGCTTTGGCTTTGAGGGATCGTTGTCAAGAGACTTTTTCTCTGCTGTGACTGAACATGTTTGTTGTTTGTGAAGCGTTTTAGTTGATTCGCAGTCAATGTTTTATGGCTGGAGTTGCTGTTGAATTTAGACGCTGAAATGGACAGTGATGAAGCATTTAATCTATTCTGCTTAACATAATGTTTTAGCGTTGTAGTTGGACACTGAGAGACATAAGTCGTTTTTTTTATATGGACTTTTATTTAGCAGTTGAGAACTTTATGATGTGATATGGATCTTTGCTTGCTAACTGTAGCAGCTCATTTAGATTTTCTTTGGAGTCATGGTTTTGGCCAAATTTTAAGTTTTGGGTCGACCTTGGTTTCCGAAAAGGGACTTTCGGTATTGTTGGTCGGCGGGGATTGTTGCGAAATTCGTAATTGGCTGGGCACTCTATGGAGCGCTGTAGTATTAATTTCAAGGCACTTCCTATTGAGCTGAGACGGTTAGATAGTTGATTTGGCACTCTATGGAACGCCAATGTTTGATAATTGTATTGGTGCGATTTCTTGTTCTGTACCTGTTGATATTGACACCGAGAGAGCTGCAAACTGCACCGGAGCCATTTTAGGAAATATCATGTGCTTTATATATAGCAATTGCTGGTGAAACTGCACCGGTGCCATTATAGGATATATCATGTGGTTTACATATAGCACTTGCTGGTAAAACTGCACCGGTGCCAATTTAAGATATACCCTGTGGTGAGTAGGTAGCACCGGCCGGTAAAACTGCACCACCGGTGCTCTTTTGAGAAACTGCACCACCGGTGCCATTTTGAGATATTGCACCGGTGCCATTTCTAGTTGCACCCCATGGGAAAGGTGTTGGGGCACCAGGGTTTTCTGCACCTCTGATAGTTATATAAGGCAGAGGTTGGCCATGGGACAAGCAGTCTGGAGAAGACCGCCTTAAGATTCGGCCTCGAGCTTTGCATCGGCCTCGCAGTCTTGGTGGAGTCTGAAGAGGACCTGCCGTCGATTTACGGACCAGCCATCCGAGACGCTGTCGCTAGAGGGCCTGCTTGATGATAGGAGTGACGAGGAAGCAGATGTGCAGTTCTCTCTCGATGTCAAGTTGCCTGTTGATGTGATTCTGTCAATCGTCGATGAGAAGAACTATTAAAGCGGTGTTCTACGTGTGTGAGTGTGTCGCTGTTGATCATTCAAACCTCTCGATAGACCACGAGAGTCGAACCGGACAACCTTTGTTGAGGCCTGGGGTTTCGGCATCCTGGTAGAGCCTTGAACCACTCAGCAAAGAAGACGAATAGAGAAGAAGACCCCTGGTTTCCCGACAATAAACTAGTAAATATTTTTATATAATGATCTGGGAATAAATTCAGAGTTGTCCTTGGGTGGGAGAATATGGTTGTGTGCTCTAGGTCTTAATTGGTGAGAGAGAGGGGGTCGGAGTGGAGGTAGGAGTTGGTGAAGTAGGCTACATGCTTGGGGTTGTGCAATATAGAGAAAAGGAGTTTCGCATCGGCTATATTGGCAAGTTCAGAGACTGTTGGAAAGGATTGCTTTAGGTAACCTAGGCGTTTGGCTCTGTTTAGGAGTTTTTCCAGGCGTTCTTTATCGGAAGCCAGCGTGAGACCCCACCAGGATGGGGAGGCATATAGAAGTTTAGCAACCATTAACCTGGTTGGTTGCTTTGCATTGGATTAACTTGACAACTTCGAGCTGTGACTTGATGCAGCGCTCGTGAATAAGCTGGTGCTCTGAGCTTCACTTAAAGTAACTTTAGAAATGTTACAGTTTACGATTTACGATATTCAATCAATTCCCAGATGACGCCAATGGGCTCTTAATTACGTAATTTTATGAAACATCGATTGAATTAGTAGTTTATGGTGCAATTTTTGGTATCTGCGGGCGTAAGTTGGCTCTTCTAAACTCAGTGGATTCTCCTGTTCGTTTATTGGGTTTCATCTTCTAGAAAGAGGCATAATGATTGAACCATTCTAGAATTAAGTCACTAGATAATTTCTGATAGAACTTGGACTAGGTCTGTTTGCATCGAATATAAACAACATTCTGAATAAACTCAATAGAAACTTCTTGCAAATTTACGACAGCCTGCTTCACATGATATGTTTGTGTAACCCATCTGACTTGACGTAGCGTTCGTAAATACGTTGATGCCCTACGGTTAGTTTTAAGTAGCGCTCTACAACTTTTCGAGACTTCAATAAAAACTTTTGCGTTGGTGGAATTCTGAATTATGTTTTCGGAAGAGGTGTAAAAACTGAGTAGTCGTCTTTGATCTTTCTGAAGTGCAAGAGTGAGTTTAAAACGTTCAGATTTTTTGTTGAAGGTTTAATGTTCACTTTAGATGCGCTTTGTAAGTATGGAGATATGTCGGGCACTTGCAAAGGTATTGTTTGAAAAGCAAGTAATGCGGAGACGGTGCATCGCGAATTACGTGAATTTCTATAGCGCTTATTTAGGGTTGTGTGTAGTAACTTATTCTGCGGTGCTTAAAAGTGGGAAGAATAAGTTAACTGCGTTTGACTTATTCTAATAAACTCAACAGTGATGTTGAGAAAGTTGATAACTTACAACTTCTGGTTAGGTAGCTCACTTTGAATGAGTCTGCGCATGGCACATTTCGATAATCAGACTATTTCTGGTGGTATTTTACTGTTCATATTTTTTATAGGTTAATTAATTGTAATAAGTAATTAGAAACAGAAAAAACTGTTTAATTGTTGAAGAACATGATAAACTGGAAAACCAGAAAACTGCAGCATCAACACACAGTATGATGAAAATATATGTGGACAAGAACCTCATCAAACCAAATTCTGTATAGTCAACAACTGTTGGCAAAAATGCAGAACTGCAACGTCTTATTGTTACCATGTGATACATTGACATCTTATTAGTTACTGTTGCTGCAGTAGGACAAACATTGAGAAATCAGCAACACAGCTACTCAGAGTAAGCACAAGTGGCTGATCATTCAGTCCAAAACATTAAAGCAAATACACTACAGTATATGTGGATATTACACTGATTTGTCTTTCGAGACAATGGAGCTAATAGGTTTCTAATTATTATTATTGTTTATTAGGTCAATGTTCAGCAAACTAATTCTATAAGCCGTATGCAACATAACGCAGCCATTCATCATTTGTATTTTGTCATTGATTCAGGTATCTCGTATTGAATTATGGGAAAGAAGAATAAGAAGGGAAAGACGGGGGTCGCAGAGGCCGACACTGGGATGCCGCGACATCTGCGTCGGGAAATCCTGGCAATAGCCAACGAACTTCTTGAAAGTATGATGTGGCTTCTATTGTTTACATTTATGCATTTACCATTGTGGTTGCCTTGAAGCCTTGCAGTCAAGATAACCTAGGTAACCTAGTAACATGGTAACATAGGTAACCTAGATTTCGACTGGACTTCTCTACTCTAATCTGGTGACTTATTTAGCAGCATTATCATATATGTTCAATGAAGACATCTGACAGTCATTGGTCGCTTAGAGTAAATCGCATTCAAATTTTGTAATCCATTGGAAAAACCAGGTCACAGTCTGATAGATTTGAGAAACCAGAATCTAGATTGTGGTGGATATGCAAACTGAAATTGACGAGTCTTAAGTTTAGACCCGATTGACAGAGAATTGACAGAAGAAACTTAGTTGGGCAGTGAATTCCAAAGCCTCGGATCTGCAACCGATAAAGCCTGAGAGCCCAGCTGTGTGCAAAGCACATCAAGAGTCACAGGATCTACTAACTGAGCTGTAATCCTTCTCGTGCAGATTACAGTTTTGTTGTAATCCGTCTCAAACAGATTACAGTTTCATCTGCAGTGACTACTGGTCGATGCCTTGCATTTTATGATAATGTATGTATGTATGTATCAGAGAATAATAATAACTTCTATAGCGCCGTCGCACAGCCGAGGCCAAAGGAAAGGTCACTGTACATGATGAGAACTGGTATAGCGCCTTGTGCTTTGTTGAGTTTCAGATCTAGTAGGATGGCTGTGTGTTGTGGATGTCATTAGACATGCAGGCATCCGAGTTTTATCGTTTGTTGTGTTGTCCAACATTATCTATCTGTTTGCAGTCTCAGTATGCTGTTGGATATTTATTCCAAGATCCTGGTTTAACCTCAAGTTCATCATTGTTTTGCTTGTCGTTTGATTGAAGTTTTGCTCTGCGACAACATTTTTAATCGAATTGCTGGGCAATGTGGATGCTATCTCAGACTCCATTTAGTGTGTGGACTGTGCATGATAGATGATGATATATTATTTTGTGCATTCTTGTTTCTTCTAACAGAATGCAGTATCCCATTTGGCAGTCAGAGCACAGAATGGAATGATTTCTTGGATGTTTATCAAATCATTGAAAAGCTGCGCAAGAAGCAACAAAGTGAGTCGTGACATTGAAACTTAAGATGACGTGTTATGTACAGTCAAAGCGTTAAACATGAAATTAGAGTCTTCATTAGACGTGAATATTTTAAAGTAAATTGTCAGGTTGGATCAGACTAGATATACCATGACTGTGAAACCGAAGTGCTTATGTTTCAGATTATGTTCTTCATCATGGAAAACGAGAAGACAATTTGAACGGCTTTGTTGACTGGTTGCACACAAATGGTGTGGACACGAGCGGTGTGGCGATTGCAGACTTTGGTACTAGGGGTTACGGCCTTAAAGCAGAGCGAGATCTCACGGTAGGTCTTAGTTTTCTTTAGCTAACTTATTTCAATTTTTTAGCAATCAGCTTATCAGTAATTAATTTAATAGTTGTGATCAGAAATCATTGTTATTAGTCTGCTGCTACTGGAGAACCGCAGTATCGGAAAATTGGGTTTGATTGGGAGAGAGGAGAAAGCCAGACCAAGAGGTAGCTAACTGAGGTAAGGGATTAAATGGATGCTGAAAAACATATGAAGAAGCTGATTCAAAAAGTAAGAGAAAAAAACTAGGAAAAAGCTTATACAAAAAAGGAGGAGAAAAAGGAAGAAGAAATAGAGTATGAAGAGGAAAAGGTGGGGGAAGAAGTTTAGATTAAGAGAAATTAGAGAGAAGTTTAGATTAAGAGAAATTAATTGTAATTCTGTAAAGCCTGTGACATTTATTATTAGCTTAGTCTCTGTGATATAGTTTTTAAATTAATATTTCACTCAGCACATTTGCCATATTTTCCAGACTGCAAATTGCACCTTTAAATAGGATGCAGTGACGCAAAAATTTCAATTTTGTTTTAAATCGATACAATTGAACACAAACGTCAGTGACGTTGTTACGATGTTATGTTAGGTCAGAACCCCAATAACTGTATTTCACAAAATCACCTATATAATTCTTAGATACAGTGTTACTTGGTAAAATTCTGTTGAAGTGAAGCTTGCCATACTCTAAGAATTTGCAACTGTTTTATTAACACTTTGAGAAATTTTGGATGGCATATACTTTATTCTCACCAAAAGAAGCTAAAAGATACTAACAGAGAAAGATTATATATGTAGTGCCTCTATTACAGCAAGTATGATATTGTATCTTTGTTTCTATGAGTTTGTTTTCAGTTCAGAGAGAGTGCTTCATTTAAATATAATTGTTTAGTCAGACAACATTTAATGAATATTGCCAAATTATATAAGGAATACTAGGGAGCTTTCCACTCATTTAGCAATGATATTAATGAGAGTTGAGCATGCCAGACATCTAACTTTAATCAGAGGCATTTTTCAGTTAACCATTATCGAGTGAGTTGTTCTGTGCCGATTGCAAGCATCACCAGTGAGATGAAGTCCCAGTGAGATGAAGTCCCAGTGAGATGAAGTCCCAGTGAGATTAAGCCTAGTAATCTGCCACTGAAACAGTCATTCAGTGATTCATTTGTTGATTCATTTGACAGGCGAATGAGTTGCTTTTGTCAATTCCACGCAAACTGATGATGACGACGCAGACAGCAAAGACTTCCATTCTTGGTTTGTTACATTTTAATGATTTCACGAGTACACTACAAAATAGTACTATATGTTGCATGTGGTATTTCTTGAAGTCATGCTGAATTTACTTAAAATGTTTGCTTGACTGAATAACAAATGCAGATCTTGTGTGAGATTCACTTTGTTCGCTAATCCTGTTACATTTTCTTCTTTCTTCCTGATTCTCGTTTTTATTTATTTCTTTAATTAGTTTCATTATTATGAATTTGTAAATGCTGATAGTTGCATTTTCTGTGACTTCTTTGTCTCTTGCCAAACGTCATAGATATGACAACAGTAATTTCTTGCTGTAATATCATTAAATTTAACTGAGCTGATATTTAAATTAATAGATTGACATTTCAGGTCTTAGATTATAATAATATATTCAGAAGAATTAGGGAATGTGATTGCAGATATTTTGTTACCATCTGATAAAAATCAACTTTGGACTAGTGCAACTCAGATACCAGAACCAAGTTAACAGTTACTAGCCATCTCACCTTCCCAGTTCTGTAGATGCCTTAAGACTTTCCTGTTCCCTGACGCAGGCACTGAAGCAGGTCGAGAGCGCTGCTGATTTTTGAGCAGCACTATATAACTGTTCGATTACAATTACAAGCGATTCCTTGTGAATGTTCTGATTGCCGCCTATCTTTACTTATGCGTGCAATTGATTGTGTTTTGCGACTGTAACTGAGGATCGGTGGCATTCGTTCAATCTTCATGTGTACTTTGAGTAATTGCAGTTGTCCGTTGTTCGTTTGCTAGGTCCATTGATGGGTGAAGACCGTATCCTGCAGTCGATGCCAAATGTTGCGATGGCTCTTCATGTGTTGTGTGAATTCAGCCAACAGGATTCTTTCTGGCAGCCATATCTCAGTAGGCTTCTTAATCAGTGCATTAAATACTGTGCATTTTAAGTGACAGCATGTAGGGAACAGTAATGGCAATTTTTTACTGGTGTTGAACAGTTTCCTCAGAGGTATGATCGGGTGGGTATTGCGAGGTCTGTTGGCCAACACACGGACATTGTAACAGCAATACAAAACCAGAACTGACTGTTCTTTTCTAATTTAATGAGGAAAACTTCTTTAACGCCGTTATTATAAGTCCTTGGGGAAAATCTGCTGAAGGTCTGTGATGGTATATTAAATATATGTTTGTCTCTAAGTAACATGAAATCAGCTGAGGGTTGTTGCAAAGTAAAACTCCGTAGCATGCCACATTCAGAATCCTGTGGCAGCAAATTGGCCATGGTTCAATAGATTGAGTTCCCTATGACACACTGGTGTAATTTATTGTATTGTATTTGATCTTTTATAAAACGCTTTTCACAGCATAGGCCAACTTTAATATAGTACTCCCATTGCAAGGTACCCCAAGAGAAAAGGAAGATTTTAAGGTGAGAGGAGAGCGCAGAGAAGTTCATTCTGTAGATAGGGTCTTATGCAGGCAAAGGACCTGGATTTATGGATTTACCCTCTTGTTAAGCAGATTTGCGAGTAAACTGGCTGCACATAAATGAGTCTCCACTGTAACATCTGTGATAACTAACTGATGATTATCCATCTTTACTGGATAGCGGTTTTTTCATGTTAAACAGATTTCCTGCCGAAGTCATATACTACTACGCTCTATTTCAGTCCAGATGAGATTCAGTTGCTGAAGTCGTCACCATCTCTTAGTATGTGTCTGTGATTACAGAGTCATTTGCATTCACTGGCAGATTCATGTAGAAATAAAGATTGCTTCTCATTCAGTTAAATATTCCAATTAATTATACCAAATATGTATTTATCCTTGCTTATATGTTTATATAGGAAATTCCTTGTGTATCTAAATACGTTTTTAAGTATTTGCTCTCTTATTGATGTGTACATAGTAAATTTGTGACTGTATTTTGATTGATTGATTGATTTTTTTATTGAAACAGTTTTATTGAATCACAATGCAGCAGACATCAAATTATGACAGTTCCACCCCTATAGCGTTTCAAGTGCTGGCAAAATTCGCTGCAGTGTATGGGTTATTGAAAGAGTGGAAGATGTATGGTTTTCAGAGTGTAAAGGAAATTGGTGGCACAACAGGTTATGATGTTAAATGACAGCAGCAGAACTTTTTCATTCATTCATTCATTTGCAGCATGTATATTGCATCCAAGATCCCTATTCAGAGGCATTCAACGATGATGTCATTATGGTGGCAGTGGTAATGATTTGTCACATATATTTTTAGAGTGTACATAAAACATCAATTGAAAATTACCAGGTGTACCATCTGCAATTTGTTTGCAATTGTATCTTGTTTACTGAATAAATCTGTTTTTTGTTATACCATGTGAACTAATCTGATGTTAATGAAATATTTGACTGGTGACTTTTACAGGTGATGTTCTTAACCAGTTTCGCAATATAACGAGACAGTATGCCTACTTCTTCAGATTATTTCAGGTTGGTTGCTTGTGTAAAGAGGTCTTAACTGGTTTTTAATTTCAAAATTAATGTATGTACAGACCTCTGCTGATGCTGGGATGTTGCCTTGATGGCTGTTAGAAGAGTTGATTGTTGCTTTGAATTTGTCTGCTGAATTGAAAATTGGTTAACTTCTGATGTGCCAGTGTGATTGATACTATGCCACACTTCTATTGTGTGTGATTTTTGCCTAGTCAATTTGCAAGCATTCTCACCAGCGAGATGATGCGCTAACATTCCAGCACTGAAATATATTTGAGGATAGACATTGACGATGTGAACATAGTGTGCACTGGACCACAGCTGCACAAAGGATGACAGGTTTAGGCCCATTTGAGGAGGTTGTAAAAACGGTTACCTGGACCTGCTCAAAATTTGGTTCAATGCAGATTGGGTGTCGGTTTTCCACTCCATGACACAGGCTAATTGAATCAACCGCCATCATCATTTCCTAAATATGGCATACTTTATGAAATCATTAGTTTTATCAGTGCTGCTGCTGGAGGTGCTGCTGCTGGAGGTGTTTCTTGTAGAAGGCTCTGCACATTATTCACTGGTCTAGCCCTCTTTTGTTATGCAGGGCCATGACGAAGCCGGGAAGCTGCCAATCAAGAACTTCTGCTATGATGATTATAGGTATTCAGCTGCTTCTTTCTTTTTCTGAAGAGCAGCTGTGATGTTATGTGTATTGTATAGCAGATATGTTTGGCCGGGGACGTTAAAGTCACAATTGTGCAAAATAGATTCCAAACACACACACACACATATATATATATATATATATATATATATATATTGACTAATTAGGCTTTATATGTCATAAAACTGAATTTTTAGAATTTTTAAGTAAATACTGTTTCTCCTTTTGTAACAAAATTACACTAAAATTATAATGGATGTGTTATACACTGGAAACTTTGACTTATTTAGCATCCACCAATAAAACACAAATCATATTAAGTCATCATCTATGGCTTGCCACTCTATGAAAGCATTGCTGTTTCCAAAACACAGCACCGGCTGTCTATTCTATTTATGTCTATTCTAACAGTCTATTTTATTCTGGTGTCTATTCTGGCTCATCTCCTAGCTTGTCACCATAATTGCCAGATGGAAAGTGAGCATATTATAATTAGGGTTGTTAATATCGGTTTTTTTGGCAAACCGATTATCGGTTTTAGAAATCCGATTTTAAACCGATTATCGTTTTTTATGGGCCATCATTGAAAATTTTATATATTATCATACAATGCAAGTTACTGAAAACCGATAATCGCTATGTACCGTAACGTACATACACGTACGGGTTCTACTATTACCTCGTTGGCTGTGGAAGACTGCTTTATATACAAGGCAATAATACGTCCCTGTGGGGTTCTACTATTACCTCGTTGGCTGTGGAAGACTGCTTTATATACAAGGCAATAATACGTCCCTGTGGGGTTCTACTATTACCTCGTTGGCTGTGGAAGACTGCTTTATACACGAGGCAATAATACGTCGCTGTGGGGGTTCTACTATTACCTTGTTGGCTGTGGAAGGCTGCTTTATATACCAGGCAATAATACGTCCATGTGGGGTTCTACTATTACCTCGTTGGCTGTGGAAGCTCCGCTTTATATATAAGAGGCAATAATACGTCCATGTGGGGGTTCTACTATTACCTCGTTGGCTGTGGAAGCTCCACTTTATATATAAGAGGCAATAATAGTCGCTTTGAGGGTTCTACTATTACCTCGTTGACTTTGGAAGACTTCGTTTTATATAAATGAGGCAGAATTCGATAATCGTTTTGTCAATAATGAAAACCGATTATCGTTTTTGAAACCGATAATCGGATTTCCGATTATCGTTTAACATCCCTAATTATAATTGTAGTGAGATGTGATTGGTAGTTGTGTGCTATGAGGTTCATGTATTGTTTTCTGCAGGTGGGCTGTTTCTACCGTCATGACCCGGCAGAACCAGATTCCGTCTACAAACAGTGATGAAATGGACACGGCCCTAATACCTCTGTGGGACATGTGCAATCATACGAATGGACAGGTAAAACATGACTAGGTGTTTGTCATGGCTTTTACTATCATTATTGGTATTTTTATTCTTCACTCAAAGTAAGTGTAATCCTTCCGGATAAATATTATCCGAAGGCTATGGCTATGTCTTACCCAGTCATAAAAATTATTATTCCTATTATTTTTATTATTGTTTGAAATTAGTTAAAAAAAATTTTATTGCCACTACTGTGGCTGCTGTAAGATCTGACAGTTTATGCCATATTCCATAGTCTATTTTTTTATAATGAATTTCGGCAAGGTGAAAATATTTGTGCATTGTGCCGTAATTTCTTTGTTTTTACTGTGGTCATTTTAAATGAATTGCTTAGATGACGACAGACTTCAGCAGAGAGAACGACAGGAGTGAATGTCTGGCACTGAAAGACTTTAAGCAAGGAGAAGAGGTTAGTTTCCAGTTAACATTACCTTCAAACACTTGGTTACTCTATCCACTCATTGGACTGTTTAGCACGGGGTGGACAACATACAGCCACATATGTTGGGCTGTTCAGAAACCAGATTTTGAAGGTAAACGTAGAAATCTAGTTACAATGTGAACAGTGAACATCGCTTTTTATGCATAATATTGTCAGGATTGTGTACAGAATCTTCTGTTGTCTGTGTCTCTCTGTATTTATTGCTTGTTTTGGTCTAGAGAGTGACATGGGGAATTTCCCCGCGGGGAAACCGCGGTAACCGCGGTAAATCCCGCGGTAATGGGGACAACAATTGCGGTAATACCGCGGTAATGGGGACAAAATTGCGGCAATACCGCGGTAATGGGGTTTACTCTCGCGGTAATACCGCGGTAATGGGGAATGAGCCGGCAATAAACCCGGGTGATGTTGAGAACTTGAGAACTGATAAGGAGAGTTTATTAGTTTTTGAAGCCTACTAGTCAGAAATAGTCAGGACTTGGTTAATGCAAACTGTCCATAAGATAATAACAGACTAATGCAGTCAACAATGCAAATAGTTTTGTAAGCTAAAAACTGTTATTTTTTATTTTGAATTTGTGTAAACTTTTTGCGGGGAATGTGATGTCGTCCTGCGGGGATGGGGTGGGGATGGGGAGCAAACCTGCGGGGATGGGGTGGGGATGGGGAGCAAACCTGCGGGGATGGGGCGGGGATGGGGACAAACCCTGCGGGGATGGGGTGGGGATGGGGACGACTAACTTGGTGCGGGGTGGGGATGGGGACGAGATTGTCTCCCATGTCACTCTCTATTTTGGTCGTTATAAATCTGTGTCTGTTGTTGTTTTAATTGTAAGGTTCTGATATTTTATGGACCAAGAAGTAACGCAGAGTTCATGCTACACAGTGGATTCGTATTTGAAGAAAATGAATACGATAGACTTGCGCTAAGAATGGGTCTGTATGCTAGAACATTTTTTATCAACTGTCTATATAAACGCATGGCTAAAATATCGCCTTGCATTTTGTGCAACCCATGTTGAAGGTGATGTTGCAATGTAACAGAGTGTGCATTTCTGCACAATGATATAGTTCTGTCTTTTATGGATCATCATATCAGAAATTCAGAAGTACTTTGTTTTCTCTTATGCTATGATAATCAATAATCTTTTGATGATACTTTGTAAGCCTCACATTTCATAGAATTTAGTAGAATTTCAGTTTTTTGCTGAAGATTTTGTGATGTTCTTTAGCAGAAGCTTTTCCCTGGTCTAGAATGGTAGCCAGAGAACATTTACATTGTTGTGGATTACCCATAAAGCATTAACCTGCATATTTATATATGTCCTGGCATTAATCTCTATTATTTACCAATTACCACACATCTTTATTTTGCTCATCATGAGATTTGGATATATTATGTTTTGTCAGACTCATTTCGTTGTCTGCTTGTTGTAGGAGTCAGCAAAAATGATATTCTATACAGTATGAAAGCAGAAGTGTTAGCAAGAATTCCACTTAAGTCGTGAGTTTTTGTTTTGTTAATGCAGAAATGGTATTTTGTTTTGATGAGACGTTTCTTTAAAGCAAAAGGTGATTTGTAAATGTGTGGATATATAATGAGCCCTTTAGAATAACAGTGGACCAAGTCCATAGGATTAAATAAGGACTTGGTCCACTGTTATTCTAAAGGGCTCCATTCATACATCAGTTATAGCTTGTTTGAAAAGATGAGAATATCTATAATATGTTAGAGATTGAGATCTGTGTTTTTATAATAATAATAATAATAATCTTTTCTTTATTCAAGCGCCTGACAAACGCACTGCGCTGTACATTTACATGTTATGCAATTGAAACAATCTTAACTAGTTAACTACTAACAGAACAGACAGCCTGTAATACACGGCGCTAATAGCAGCCTACAAAGCAAATCCGCCCTACGGGGCTCGAACTCGGTACCTCTCGCTTTCTTCGCCAGGTGTTATCCAACGCGCCACCGGACCCCCCGCGTTTAGAGCATGGACAGAATGAGATTGGTTAGCATGTGTTTGAAAAAGTGTGAATGGATCTGTTGAATTTCTTGTTTACCTGTTTAGGAATGGTACGTTCTACCTTTACGCTGATGCCTTGAATCCCGTTGACTGCGATCTCTTAGCTTACCTTCGAGTTTTCTCCATGGATAAAGGTGAGTTGTTTATGCATATTTTGTGAAGTGAATTGTTTACGCTAAAAGTACCTCTGACTTTTAAAGAGAATTTAAACTTTGAAGACTTTATTCTGATAATCTAAAGTATTATTTTATTTCTTCTTGGCAATGCATGATGCTCAGTAAACATGACTTCTTTAACTGTTCAGATACGTTAGTGGAGTATTTGTTTGGCGAGGGAGTGCCATTGCGCCAAAAACAGCTGAAGGAGTTCTCAACACCCGTGAGCAAAGCCAACGAGTTGAAGGTCTGGTCTTTTTTGGAGACGAGAGCACGGCTCTTGCTCAAGGCCTACCCAACAACAATCCAAGTGAGTCTAGTATGATCCTCAACGTTGCTAATGTGAACCACGAGAGGAATACCGCTTCATGTGATAGTTTATATGAAGCAGTTTGGTCAATTGTCCCTTTGTGTTGACTATTGTCTCCCAACAGATTGTAATTTTAATCTACAGCTAACTTACCCTTGGGCCTTTCGTGCTCCCTGTATTGTAGCACACTAAGACCTCAGTCGGCAGTTGTTTTAATGGGAAATTGCAGACCTTGTAAGTTATGTATTGTGTAGACCAGCTCAAAGTTGCAGTTGTCAGAGAGACCAAAAGGGCAAACAAACCGTGGATTGATGAGGATGAGTTTTAAGTAGGACCTAAACGACAACTATCAGCCGACCAGTCAGAAGTTTGCAGCAGGTTGAAAACTTCAGACCATCCACTAAGGAGGCAGGAAACCTAATGATGTCTTACTTTGTGATGTAACAAGATTTAGGGTATCCACTAATTTCATTGAATTAAGGTTGAAGCCATTCTTAGTTTTAGTCGGGGTCCCACCCTCATCCCTTCATTGCGTGAAGATTTTCTTATTTCCTTGGGCTGTCATGCTGAGAGCGCCTATGAATAGCTAGTACTGTAAGAGGCGCTTTACAAATTCTCAGATATGATACAATACGATTCTTCTCCACAGTCTTAAGACTAGCATGTGCCTCTGTGTAGCAGCTTAGGTATGTGAGCTAAGCATAATGTAATATAATATTGTCACACCAATGTAGTGACATATTTATGAAGTAGCTGATGGAAAAGGTGTATAACCATAACCATTTAGTAGTCCATAGAAATTTTATGTGCTTTTCTCCTAAGTATTTGAACATGATCAGGTTACTGATAGATTAGATTATAATGCTGCATTAGGCATGCCTCTAATTTTCTTGGTATTTTGGTCTGTAAAATTACCATAATTATGAATTTTTCTTGCTTTTCCTCACCTTTGATGGTCTTTAATGATTTCTTTTTTGTGAAATTGCTGTCATGATTTTAGTACTACTTGTAATCCAAAGATAAATTCCAAATGTTGTTTCAATTTTATGTAGATGATCCATATAAATTTAGGCCTTTATTATCAGTGGGCACTAGGCAGTCATCACATTCTTTTAGACACAAAACCTCATCAGTTGCTCTTTTCTTTTATGAATCACTTCTAAGATATAAAGTGTAAATTTGAAATTATAATTTGAACTATGTAAGTGTGCAATGTTGCATCCAAATGGCTGGAGCGTCTTTTACTGCAGTTACTGCAGGTGTTTTGCATAGTTTTTACTAATTGTATCCTTTTTCTGTAGCTATTTATATGACACGGATGAGTTTTGACTGTTACTCGCTTGATCAAATGATCAGTGCTTGTCTGTAATTTTTTCTGCAGGAGGACAGTGAACTGTTGGCAAAAGACGGACTGTCAGAAAATTCTCGGCTGGCCATTAAACTGCGACGATGTGAAAAGCAAATACTAGGAAATGTTGTGGAATACTGCAGTCAGCAGCAGAAGCACGTACAGGAACATTTCTGTGGAGACAAAGAATGTGCCGAGTCCACTGGAGCGCACCATCTGGACGTACAGGGAAAGGAATGCGTCTGCATTCACTCGGTGGAGATTCTCGGAGATGATTCAAAGGGAAGCGCAGACGTGGAGAAGATTTCGCATGAGTGCACGGAGGAGAACTGTCCTGACCAAGACCGGATAAGTTCCGTGGAAAAGGTCCACCACGGTGTCGGCCCTGGCATGGTTGGAGAACCATCCGAAGGAGTGGAAAAAGTTAACGAGTGTAACGGAAAAGATTCAGTTGCTGAGGAGTGCAAAGATAAACAACCCGATGAGATAACGGAATGTGGTGATGGTCTGAAGAGTGGAGATGCTAAGAGTTCCTTATGCGACCCTGGTGCACTTGAAAAACGTGATGATGTTGCTGCTGCTGATGCTAGCGGTGATCATCTGATGGTTGATGCTATCAAGGTCGGTGCAGATGAAGGTGCTGAGAATGTTACAGGCGATGGTTAAAGCAGTCGCTTGGGCATTTTGTCTGGGGCGTTATTCACATCATCTCATTTTGTGTTTGTTTTTTCGACTTAACTACTCTGTTCTATTTACGTCTGTTGTTTTCCTGTGCTTGCCACAGTGAGCTCTACAAACATTCACCCATTCTGCAAAACATTGGCTGATTGATTGAGTGCCTGCTGCGTTCTAATGATTGCATTGATTGCTTGCCTAGTGCACAGATTTGTGCTTCACTGCAGACAAAGAGGCAAGGCGTCACTGAACAAGACCTTAGTGCGCAGTTGCTCAGTGCTATTACTTGATGCTTTGTGCATTAGGTAGCACACTAATATCTGAAGCTGAGGAACTAAGTGAATGTACTGTTACTGAGGGTATCTAATGTAGTTTGGCATCGGACCTGTTTCAAAGAGTATTTGTTTGCTGTTTAATATTTTCACCTGAAATATTGATGTTCAGAGTTTAACAGGGTTTTGCCTTATATCACATATTCACCAGAGCCTCCTTCTAACTCTGTCATCAGGACAATATCAAAGACTTACAATGAGGTTTTGGTATAATGACATCATTTTCTAAGATTGGAGTAAATTTTAGATACATGGCCCTAACCTTTTTCTGTCAGAATCCATGTTATAATAAAATGGGTTATCAGGATGGTCTGGTGTACCACATTTGTTTGACACTAGTCTATTTCAGCAGTATGAGCAATCCCCAATGCTCAAATGCTTAACACCATGGACTGATACCTTATCACTACATAGCTCAGTAGTGCTATATAAATATAAGAAATAAGGTGATAAGAAAGGATCAAATGTAAAATGCTCATTTGTATGGACGTTTATGGTATGGACGTTTATGTAATTAGTTTTTGGAGCTTCTGAAAAGTGAGAGTTGCCCTTTTAGCTTTCCAGTTTTTCACCAATGAAAATGAGTATACTGTGCATTTCTGACAAATGATTGTGCATTTTATAATTGTACAAAACTGATTGGACAACTTAATTATTTTGGATTTAAGTTCAGGCACCATTTACAGTGATACAGGAAAGACTGGTCATTGACTCTGTGTAAAGTTTGTTGCATTTTTATTCCTCATTTAGAGGAATAAAAAGGAAACATGACTGTTAAACTAATTATTACTAAATCTGATTAATTGAATGAAAGATATTGCTTTGATCTGTCTGCAGATGATTTCTTTTCTGTTGCTGTTCCTTGAATCGATTTGGCTTCCAGTTTTGCATTTGTGTTCCTTTTGATGTTGTCTGTTTTTTTATGTATTGTTGGAGAAATTTTTTACATGTGTGCCAAGGCATCCAACCGGAAACACATTCATGTGAGCAGAACAAAGTATCTGGGTTTTCATAATAATTCGAAAGTTCAAGATAATGATGCGATCTAGTTTACGTATAAATCCTCGGTTCTTGACTATGCTTATGAGAGTTTTGTTTTCCTCCGATTCAGTTATTTGGATTAGAACAGTTCTTGTTGGTATGGAGTACCATATTTTTCCATTTTCTAAACTGGTGCAGAATATGACTTGTAACTTTTGCTGAGTAAGAATATCAAACCAAGATGAGAAGTAATTCAAAGGGTCTTGCGATAGCATATATGTGAATGGGGCTTAGCTATGGTTAAGCCAGGCTTTGAGTAGCCAGGATATGAGCCCTGCATCTTGTAGACTGAACTTCGTTTCTGACAGTTACTTCCTGGCTGAAATCAATCAAAAACTTGACTATTTTTTATTGTTTCTATGCCTAATCATAAACTAGAAAATTTCTAAAGTTCTGCTTAAAGATAAGTAGAGTTGACTGCTTGTCATGAGAGTTGCTTCAAGTTGGATTAGTTGTCAGAGGTACAATATGAACAAGATGCGTTTGCTGCAAGATCAGATCGATACAGAAAAGCTTTCGTGTTCATTTGCCTGTCTTCTCCATTTATACAGAATTGATGATAGTTATTGATAGATAAAGAACAGCTTGTTGGCTCTGAGGCTGCTTTAAATGATTCGATGTGTTTTCAGTTTATTATTTTGTGTATGTTCTGTATAACCCAGGCATAAATTAGTTGCAAGTGGTTTGCTTGTCATGCTTTTGTTCATCGTTTTGAAGACTGAGGATTTTTATTTACTGCTTAAGTAGAAGTGTGTTCATAGGTTGGAAATTGCTTTAAGTCTACCAGGCACACCTGTGCAATGATTTTACATAGTTGTAGCGTAATGCAATTATTCATTATATAGTGCTACTACTGACCAACACTTAGTAAGTAGGTAGCTATGTGTGTATATATATATTTATATTTAAATATAATATATATATGCATACATGGACCCCTAGCAGACTTCACAATAATTTGCTTTCAAAATAAATAATGATTAATTTTTAATAAAATTGGAAAACAACCAATTTAACTATTAACTATTATGTTTGATGCAGGTGTCACGAAATAGAGTATCCTCCTTAATGAGTATCCCCCTTAGTGAAATGGTGAAATTGAGTATCCGGTTTGCACGGTTTCTAAGTGTATTTAGTCGTACTGTTTGGATTTATTGTAAACATAAAATTTGTTAAGTTGCATATCTTTAGATTGTACGTCGACCTGAAATTAATTTACTTCGTTTTTGGTGATTTTGACTGGATTTTCGTCTTGGCTATCGTGATGCGTATGACGATGGGGGTAGAATGGTTTATCCCCCAGATACTCTACACCAGTTTATTCCATCCGGGGTGGAGTATGCTTTAGGGGGGATAGAATATCACGGGACACAGGCACTGAGGTGAGCCCAGTAACCCCGTATAGCAGCATTAATTATGCATTGCTCCAATTCATCCCACCTGCTACATTGATGTAGCTTATCAATTGATGTAGCTTATCGACGTTCCAAATTTTTTTCTTTAGACTTTTCTCTTGCATTGTTACCCAGAATTTATAGTTCACAGGATTTAGGTCAGAATTTAGTTAAATGGTTTCAGGATGTAGTTTCGTCACAACTGATGTCACAATAACGTCATATTTAATAGAGTGGCATCCAAGATTTTAAAAATCGTTAACCGTTACGTTAAAGTAAAATATCTATTTGAATTTCCTAACATTTATTAATATGTCGTCTTTATATAAATAGCAGTTGTAGGGGTTGCTTTATCTTCACGGTATCTGTCTAACATTGCGTAATGATAATGCTTGAAAACGGATTACCTCGGTATTGGTCCCGAAACAGTCATGACAGCGTAATGGTGTTGATATGAGATGAGCATTTATTATCTTATGCAGTGGGTCCTTCCTCAACAGTGCAAGTCAGATATGAGAAAACGATTTGACTTGTTTAGAGAGTATATCTCGGATTCCCCACAGTGAACATTTAACTGATTGGTTGCACCAGCCCCAGGATCATGTAGGAGTATGAAGAAGACTGCCAGGTATTTTCGAAATTGTGCTTCCGTTGGCTGAATATTGCAGTGGACGTTGGCTTTTGAGTAACAATGTTTTGCTGCAGCAAATGGTGAAACTGAGTAAGTTGACCTATAACCACATATTGCAGGTCAGCAGCTCTTCCTGAAATTGTACAGGCGAGTTGTTGAAAACTCTTCAAGTTGAGTATTTTGGTGATTTGCTTCCTTTCTCCGTATGGTTATTCTGGCACATCTGTTTGCAAAATGTAAACACCAGCGGTGTTTTTTAGTTTGAAATGTTTATGGTTTGCTTGTAAGACCTAGAGATATTTATTAATTGTCGTTAATCTTATGTTTGCGTCAAACGCTGTAAAACTTGTATTGTGCATTGTTTGCGTAGAAAGGCATCAGAGTGTTGCAAGTTTTTCCTTCTTTTTCACAATTAAATCATTTCATATGTTTTCTCAAAAGTAATGTACATAATTTAGGCCACAATGACGTTATGCTGGTCTTGTTGTGAACGGCACCCAAACAGTGTTGGCTCTCTAGGTAGCTGGTCCAAATCTGTGGAATTTGCAACCCAGTTCAGTTCGCTTGGTCAGTTCTTTGATGTTGTTCAGGTAAGTAAGTAAGTAAGGTCTAAACTTAAGACTTGTCTTTTTCAACTAGCACATTCATCATAGCCTGGCTTCTGTTTTTCTCTGATCTGTTGGACTTCGATGTGGCTCTTCCAGTGAATTCTGATCTTTTACTTCAATTTCATTTAAGGAACCATTGATTGATGTCTTCAGCATGATAATGATAGCGGCACTATAGAAGTCATTAGATTAGATTAAGAAGTAGAAGTATTGTTAGTGTGCTGTGCAATTCGTGGACTATACGGTGCAAGAGTGCTGGTCATTTTAGGTCATTTCAGTTATGTCCAACTTCAACAGAGCCTCAATGATTGGGTTGGCCCCAAATTAAGTAGCCTTTGACTTTAAGTCTTTGTATTCCATTGGACATTATCTTCCAGTTTTCACTACATCATCCAGTATTGGATAAGCTCTTGGGTGTAAGTTGCTAGCAGCCTAGCACAGAAAGCCCTACACAATAGACACATACCTTTCCCGTGAGACCTCTCTGAATCTTTCTATAGACTACTTAAGACCTTCCTCTTTGACCGGGCCTGGGTCAGGAGCGCCTCTGAGTAGTCATCTTGAAGAGGAGCTATATAAATTCCAGAGATAGATACCATTTCTGTTCTGTCCTCAGCCAACCTCGAAACGAGGGTTGGCCGCGTGACCGCGTCATGCACAATCTTTCTCCATTGATGTCTGTTCTCAACCTTCCTTATACATGCATAAATATCACACTTAGAGTATGGCATTAGAGGGGGCACATCCAGAAGTGTTTGGAGGATATACAGCCACCCCACCCCTCTGGGGGGGGGCATCGCATGGACGAGTGGTGACCGTGTGAGGGAGAGCGAGTGACGGCGTCAGTGGCAGTTTTGTTACTGGCTGCTGGCAAGATCGACGATTTCCATTCATAATACAGCGTCATACAACATTTGCATAGGACTATTATAGGCCTACTTTGCCACGTCTGAGTTTAGTAGTATGGAAGGTAGGTAACGGCTTTTAAGCTATCAAGTCACTGAGAAAGACACGTGGCTATAATTTATGAATAGAAAAAAGTTTAGGCAATAAATTATCACTTATAATTATAAGATTGGGATGTCTCAAAGTAGGACGTCATTTTCCAAGCGATCACGCGCGAATTATCACCTTTTGTTGGATTTCTTAGACCTACCTATGCGCGCATTATGCAGGTCTTAAGTAGGCCTTCTGCAGTCTGCAGATGGCACATAATTATGTGTGCCTCGGAAGAGTGGAGATTGTCTGGAAAAGGAAATTCACAATAATTCCTGGATCAATAGGCTAGCTCAAGGAAGACCGAAAATGGGGTGGATTGATAACATTATAAAGTCATGGGCTTTGTTGGGCCTGTGTTATTCGACAATAATTCGACCGCGCGGTTATTGAAAGAGACAAGAAACGAGAGTTGAATATTATTGTCCGTGATGCAGCCAGGGCTGTTAAAGGCTTGGTTTTTTTGTTTTTTGTTTTTGTTTGTTTAAAAAAACAAAACAAAAAACAAAAAATCGAAAATTTTGGTTTTTTGGTTTGTTACAAATTTCAAAATTATAAATGCCAAAAATGTCGTCTCTTCAACTCTTTTGGCAATTGTTGTATGGTTTTTGTTAACTTCATTTTATGACATTCTACGGTTCTACTGCAGTTCTAGTTAATTTCTACGGTTCTACTGTTCTAGTTAATTTCATTTATAGGCATCTGATTAATTTGAACGGTATTATGTCATTTTTATGAGTTTTATGTTCCGAAATAGGAAAATCTCAAAACAAAAAACAAAATAAAACCAAAAAACCAAAAAACCAACTTTTCATTTTGAAAAAAGTTTGGTTTTTTGCACCTCTGGATGCAGCCAATGCTCGGATGTAGACGGCTGAAGACAATAGAAAAAGGTGTATGACCGTTCATTATTCACGCGTGTGTTTTACAGTAGGCTATAAGGCCTACAGTTTCGCTACTTTTTGTAATTGTACTAAACAATGTAGGGCTAGTGCATGTCATGTGAAAAAGTTTAATACTTCTCGCTTGCTTACGTCTTGAAGACGATTTAAGCTTAGCTTTGCTTTCGGTACAGAGTGAGAATTCATACACAGTATTGAGGCAACTGATACTTGGTTGACGATAAGCGGGTGGGATGAACTGAAAAATTGCGTGAAGCATGGGACCTATTGAGGTCTACTAATTCGTGAGCTCTGCGCGTACCTATGGGTTATGGCTGTGTAGTACTAGTAGTTTCAGTTTAGCGACACTGTGATTACAAACATCATTGGCGTCGCCCTCCTCCTGTATACAGGCTTCGGACTGGCACTGCCAGAAAACTAGTAGTTGTCGGAGTTATGGGTGTGACAAACATTTAGCCCAAATATGGCGACGTAGAAAACCCGGAAATGGTTTAAACTTCATCGATGACCATAGAGACCGTATGAACGCTAAATGTATGATTTCTATGTAACAGAACGAGGGACACGTGACGTCATTACCGGAAATATGGTGGTGTGTGTTGGCCACTGTAACTGTTCGGTTGTTTTAATTTTATAATATAATAAATATCTGTGAACAAAAACCTATTTACTTGCATTGCGTTTTGGTGGATTCTCCGTATGCGGAAGTTATTTGCCCCAAGACGTCAACTTTTTCAGTTCTACGGCAAGTTTAGTTTTGTGCAATGACACATACTCATATCTCTCATTATGCGTAAATGATTAGCCTACTAGACACTGTGTGGTCAGGTCTGTAATCGCGGTTTGTTTTTGTCTGGTATTGGTTATGACTACAACTGTCTGCTTGGTTATGGAAGCAGCATGAGTTTTCTCGTATTAGAATGGAACACCCACTTCAGACATATCGTAGGCTACTTAGCAACTCATAGTACCGGTGTTGCTATGGTCAGTCAGTGTTAGAAACAATGCTTAACTGTGCCTAATAATTTCCACAAACGTGTAACAAGAAGATTCTGGGAGATATAGCAATAGAGGTCTTGTTATATGTGTTTTTATTCCGTGTAATATTGATCCTATAAATCACTGAAACTTTTCATCTGTATGGGAAAATTCTGGTGCTAATCTGTGTTGATTATTAGTTACAGATTTCTTGTTCACAGCCCATGGGCTGTTCTTGTTGCAGTTCTGTGGAAGTCATTTGAACGGGGTTATTCTCCAGAAATGTTCCCTCGCTGCCGTCCTGTTTATAAACAATATTGGCTGTAGACCCCTTATGTGAGAAAGTAGAGCGCTGCATGTTACTGGAAGTACTATTGAAATTCAATATGCCGTCTCCTTCTGCCAACACGTTTCTGCTGTAAAATTTCTTTTGTCGTCTTGCTTTCACATTGTCTAACATTCTGATCCGTTTAGGAAAATCAGTTGTATCGTTGTCTAGTATATTTTTGTCTTGGTTTTCTTTTGTTAATTCTCTGCTTTTCCATATTGTGTTGATTATTCCAAATGCTTGTAAAGTGCATCCAATTCCGCTTTATGTGTATTTTTTGTTGCTGCCATCTGCATTTATTTGCCCTCCATGATAGACGAATTGTTCTACTTGCTCAGTAGCTTCTCCTTGGATTGTAATAGCGTCTCTGTTGTGTTTTCTTATCACCATTGTCTTGGTTTTCTCTGCATTGATCATTAGGCCAAATCTTCCACTGCCTCTGTCAATGTATGTCATATTATCTTGTAGTTCTGGTCCATTTCTAGTGAAGAGATCAATGTTGTGAGCAAATCAGAGTTTATTCACCAGCCCTCCCATTTAATTTGAATCCTGTCTTAGTGTTGGTTAGGCTGAGCAACATTACTGCTTCTAATACTAGGTTAAATAGGTTTGGGGGATAAGATACATCCTTGTGACAATCCCATTTTCTGTGTTCTGTGAATAGATCAGTTGTGCTTTTTCCTGACCTGTTCCCGGCTTGTTCTTCGTATTTCGTCTCTCAACATACTGCTTCATTCTGTTTCGTATCATATTGGTTAAAACTTTTCTTGGAATGCTCTGTAGGTTGATGCCTCTGTAATTTTCTGTCTTCTTGATCTCTTATTTTCTATTGTATACAGGGACAATTGTCAATAAACCAGACTCACTGGTGACAGTCTTCTGGTACTTTTCCTCATTAGTGATTGCTAAACACTCTGCTGTCCTGCTTCGGCCTGCAGTGGCCGCCGATCTCTACGTTCTGCGGTCCTTGGCGACTTGCTTGTCCGCTCTGCACGCACTACTACCGTGCAACAGCAAGCTTTCTCCATTATGAGCCTGACCATTTGGAATGACCTTCCATTGGAGCTACGCTTGCTCCCAAGGACAAATTCCTCAGCCTTTTGATCTCTAAAAACCGTTATTTTCAACCGCAGCTGGGCCAGGTGTCTTGAAGTTTATATTGATTGATTAATTGATTGACTCTGCCATGGCAGGATCTGAGCAGCGACATCTTGGTTGATTATTTGGCATGGAAACTACTAGACTGTAGTACAACCAAACAACTTTAAGAATAATAACTAGCTCTTCCCACACGTAGATTTTGTGCACTGATTGAGTAAAAGTTTGATTCTCTGGAGAATTCTCTGCTGCTGCCTTTAGCCATGAAAACATATGCCAAAACTGTTATAAGTATGAGAACTTTAATCCAGCATATTGCCTTTTCTAAACAAGCGTATTTGTTTCTTTGCTTGCAGATATGGCCAGTCGAAAGCTGGACATCAACCAGGCGACAGTGGACCAATTTGAGCAGTTGGCTGGTATTGGTCGAACAAAAGCTGAGGCTATAGTGAACTATAGACAAGTAAGACAGTTGCCTGTAATGTCATTTCTGACTGCTAGCATGAGCTGCACAGTTGTGATGCTCTGGACTTTCACTTGTGTGACAGGGGTTCAAATCCAGACATGACGTATAAAATATCCTCAGAGAAGTTCTTATCAGGACATGAAATGTATTTCGACGTTGCAGTTCTACTATTGGCAGCACCAATAAACGTTTCAGACTGCAGTTAGTCTTATATGGTTTGCGTGTGATTGTTTGAACTTTAGAACTCATTAGGTCAAGCCACTTGACTTTCACTACGTCAAGTTACAAAACTTTGTTAAATAAAATTGTAATTCAACTACCTACCATTTTTGGATGAATTCAGTCATTCATTCATTCTGTTGACTGATATAGTGCCCCTTCAAAAGAGGAGCACAATATAAATATTTTGATTACAGTAACAGTAAATATATCCCCATGTGAAGAAAATGCTTTAGTGATGTGACATAAGTTGTCGTGAAACTAAAAGCTACATTTATCATTCAGATTATTTGATTTAAAAAAATGATGATTTGGAGCTTATTTATTCAAATATATATATATATATATATATATATATATATATATATATATATATATATAGTACTTATTAAGAATAAAATGGACAAACTGTGTTCCTTTGTTTCAGAAACTCGGTAATTTTTCTGGGATTAGCGATTTGCAAAAGGTGACTGGCATTGGTCAGGGTTTAATGAACCAGCTTCGTCCAGTCCTTAAATGTTGCAGACTCAAAGCTTTGAGCAAATCAAAGGTCAAGAAACAAACACAAAGGTAAATCATCAATAAATGCAGCATATAAACTATTGCGTTAAGATATTATGCAATTGTGTGTGGTGAAGGAATATTTACAACTGCTTGTTCTGTTAGTTGGTGTTGGCTGCATAATTGCTGATCACTTGTACTATTTATGCCTGTACGCGCTCAAGTGGCAGGTGCTGATCCAGACTCTGTTGCCCAATGAGAGGTCATTTCGCTGTCAGCTACACATCTCTCTTGCATTGTACCATTGGTATGGACCTACAGTACCTACGAACAATATTCCTGTAAATATTTCTGGAAGCATGACATTCTTTCGGGTTCTTAAAACACGATTGTCTTTCGATGGAGTGCTCCAGGAACATAGGTAAAGCTGCTTACAACTGGCTTATTATAATTACAGAACTGTGTAGTAATTCTTGTGTTGAAAAATGTGCTATGGCATATTCTGTAGGATCACAAGAAGTGTGGCCAGCGCTCAGCTTTCAATTCAACAAGAACAGACGGAATCATCGGCAGACATGTGTCGCCTTTCTCCGTCTGTGCCGTTGTCTGGGCGATACTGTACTCGTAGCAACAGTAAATCAAATGGATTTGAAAAACGAAATTTGACATGGCAGAAAAGGGTAACTGCCAAGTCAAAGCGGCGTTCGGTAAGACTCAGAAATGCTGCCAATGTTGCATCTGAACCGTCAGAAATTGCGTCTGGAAGGCAGATCTGTGCCATTAAGAACTTGTCTATTGAAGTGGTGGAGGCCGTGCCATGTACGAGCAGAATGGAAGACAATAGCATGGGATCAATCAATACAGAAAGCTCAACGTCCGAGAATGCATTCAGCAGTAGTTCTTCTACGGCACACACTTCACAAAACATGCCTAGCTGTTCGAAGAGTCAGGACGTCTTTCCAAACGCTCAAAATTTCGAAGGAAGGGGATTTACGAATCGAGCTATGCCATCCAGTGGTATGCAAAACTGTGACGCTCTTGCCGATCAATGTTCCAGGTTGGTTGGTTATGAGAACGGAGAAGGTCGTGACCTGGTAGCGTCTGAAGAGTCAGCACATGGTAGCGGTTCACAACAGATTAGCAGCTCAGTTCATGATGACTCTGGAATATCAATGCAGTACAGGGTTCCAGTTACCTGTGATGGCAACGAAAAGCCTTCGGTAAGAGTTCAGTGAAATCTTTCTGCGTTTCTAAGGCCTAAATTGCTGTAATTTAAAATTATATCATATGCTACTTTTACAAGTTAATTAAGTGTACATGTTTAATCTGTATTTTAGCATTTGAACAAAATGCTTTCTTGAATTCTGAGAGCTTATCAAAATTATTACATGTTCAGGCTGAAAGTATTAGAATGTTACCAGGTACTATTGAAATTGATTCAGGATAATTCTATGAACCCTGCGTATGCTCTGTATATTGGCAGTTACATGCAGTTTGATGAATGTAAGTGGTTCTGAATGTTATGATGCAAGATTATCTCACCAAAGACAGAATTGTGATGGCCGTGTTTCATTGTGGCAATATGACCTTCACAGACCCAGAATTTGCAGACAGCATCTCCCCATTGCAGAAGATGATAGATGCTCTGCTGGGCACTTGAAGTTTTGTGTGAAGAGCCAAAGTTTGGTTAAGGGTTAACCCTTTAACAATGATCCGCATTGGTTTCCATGCATTTTAGCACACGCCCGTCATTAAAGGATTAAGAAGCGAATGTGTTTTAGAAAAGTTCATGCTGTGAATAATTAGGTTATTATTATGTCGCAATATTTATTACATGTGCAAGGTCAGTTGATGTGAATCTGAGGTGCAAAACAATTGTGAGTGAAGGACTTGTTCAAGGTCCCAATAACTGTCTGAAGTGAGGTTTGAACGTCATTACAAGCCCAGCACTGTAACTAACTGACTAAGCAGGTTGCATTTATACATATATTTATGTATTGTTAGTCATGTGTTTTCATTAACTTGTCAGTTATTCCTTCTGATTCCATATACATTTTTACAGTCGACGCCATGTAAGTGCATAACGGATAAGTGCGTAATTCGCTTAAGTGCACAGAAGCTGACCGGTCCCTTTTTAATATAGGGTATTTCTATGTAAGACAACTCCGGGTATGTGCTTAATTCAGTTATGTGCATAGCTGACTACAGGCCCGTTATGCATTGCTCTGTGCATGCCGCTTAATTGTATAGAACATTCAAGCCACCCGTGGACAACAAATGACTGCGGCTCTTCAGTGGTATGTCTTAGCTGCACTATGGTCCATATCATGAGGTGACCTAACATTGTTACTGGTTGACATTCCAGAGTGTGCAAACCGTATCATAAACTTTCTGTTTAGTCTCATTCACACTGTTCGTGTAGCTTGCTTGACACTTGTTTCAGTTGTAAAAACGTTAAATGGTTGGGTGCATCTGTAAGACTTTAACATTAGCAGATCGAATAAAGGTGCTTAAACGCCTGGAAAATAATATTTACTTCAACTGAACGGTTACTGAAGGCATTATAGTATGTACGCTCCACCTCTGTTATTATATATCACTTACATTTAGCTAATTTTGCACAGTACATGTGAACTTCTCTTATGTACATAAGTCAGTTTTAGTGCATAGGTTCTATGCAGTCGCGAGACTATGCATGCATCCTTTTCTGGCTGCGGTCTGGTGTCTGGTTATCAGTTGTTCAGTGTCTGTGTTTTACTGTCATTAAAAAGATCCTTTTTTGGCTGCATTCTGGTGCGTGCGAGTGTGTGTGGGTGGTATCGGTTGTTCATTGACTACTGAGTAATTTGATAATTAATCTAATTTACTTTGGCTCAGGATTTATCTATGATCTTCAGGGTAACGAGGTCCATATTTTATGCAGTCTGATTTACTTATAATTACATTCATTATTTGGCCCAGTACATATGGCCTCATCTTTACTTGGAAACTCATGTATTCTTGAATAAATGACAATGACCTAATGAGCCTGTAGGATGTGAACCTAGATGATGTTCATCTAATTTATGGGCTTACCACTAGTAGATTGTCGACTGCACTTTTCCAGCAGGTAAAACTTTCTGCTGTGGTTTCACCTGAAGAGATCAATGATTAATTGGGCATTATGGTAATGGCTCTATAGAAGTCAGTATAATAGATGTGGTTATCTTGTTGGTGAACTGAGGTTTTTAATACTTGGTTTAAACTGCTTCCATTTTCTTCTCTTAGCATGACATTTATTTGTTAGGATTATGCCAGTCTAATCTGGAAAGTTCTTTTGTGCTGCTTTCAAAATGCATAAAGCTTCAATTTATTCTGTGCGAAGTCTATTTGCTTGCCTTAATCCATGATAAGTCCACAGTCAAAATTCAAAAGGACAGACGTCTTGTCTGTCCTTTTGAATTTTGACTGTGGACTTATGTGTTACAATGACACGGGAGAATTTTTCAGTTTAGTGTTATCGTGGATTTTTACAGCATGCATGTCTGAGGTTTTAAAGAGCGTTATAAAAATGTTGACAAAGAATCTTTAGAGTGATTTGCCTGTTTTCCTTTTTCGATTAGAGGTGTAAAATTTGAGTAAAATGCAGCCGTGGTGCGATTATCCACATGGAGCAGGTATCCATATACCTGTCACCGTCACAAGTGCGTTTGGTTGATGACTCCAGTCTGAGCTCAACTGATGCAGAGATGACAACATCAGTAACTGGATATTTATATTGTGCTGCTGAAAGAGCAAAGCAAATCATTAGTGCTCTGTGCACCAGTTGTGTGCCGGTTTCCAAGGCTGTTGCCTGCTGGCTCATAGCACTTAAAACTAACTTCTAGAATCTGCTGATATCAGGATTTCATTTTTTTACGTGGCACCTGCTTTCGCATAGATGCTCTGGCCTCTGGGTGCTAACTGACAGGCCTAGTTACCATTGAGAGGTTGATCAAACGTGATCTCAAATGTTCAGTCAGTTGACCAATTTCTTGGTGTTGACCTGATTACTGCATGCTTTGTTGTGCTATTGGTTGATCCTTTCAACTTTAGACACCGGTGCTATAGAAGTTGCTAATTGTTATTCAGATTTATTACAGTACTGTTTGATGAAGGCTGCATGTATTTCTTTGATCAGGCAAAGAGGAAAGCTGAGGCCAACGAAGATGACAGAACGTCTAAAAAGCTGTGCGTTGAGGAGGATAGCACTGTCCAGTTACCGTAAGTCAGACTTGTGTTTACAGTCAGTTATCTGCTTGTGTTAGGAGTCGTGCGGGGCAGGGTGGCCGATTGGTTAGAGCGCTTGGTCTGTAATGCGGAGAGTACGGGTTCGAGTCTCCATTCAGGTGGTTAATTATCCTGTAGGGACCATGAGCAAGTCCTTCACATACAATTGCTCCGCACCATCGATATTCTGTTGTATGGCCTAGTGCACTTCTGAACCTTGGAAGGAGGGCAATATCAAAATATAGTTGTATTGTTGCCATTCCTTTTTATGGCTTTGACATTAATGTATTGATGCTAAGCAAACCTACTGAAATGTTTAAGATCTTAGAGCACGCCATAGAGTGGGCTGCATTATTTTGCACAGTAAATCATAGGTTATCCATAGGCCTTTTAGTTGTGTAGAATCAAGTAGCTGTGGCTTTTACAACTATTTTTAAAATACCGGAAACATCTTGTTAGAATAACAGGTAAATTTGTGGTATTTTCTGTCCCCTAAATAAACTAAAACATCATATTTTATAATGCTTAAAGGAACTGGAAATATTAAGATAACTTTCAAATGGATTTTTTTATTTGCATAGGGCTAGTTAGGCTATTCATTCTGGGCAAGAAAGCACTTATAGATGCCATTTAAAGTGCTGGTGATGAAGCTATGCATTTTATGCTACATAATGATAAGTACTAGCAATGATAATGATCAGAACTTTGTAGCACCAGTGCAATAGTGTTAAGGTATCGTTTATGGTAACTGCTCAGCAAACTCAGTGTGAATACAAAATTCAAGGGTAAGTCCTGTTGAAAACGAGGAGGGAAAATATGTATTTGGTGTGCAGACCAAAGGTTATATAGACAATTTAATCCTTGGCAAGAAAGCTACATATAGAGACCATTTGAAGAGGACAGGCTGTAGAAAATAAACATTTGATGATTAACAGATATGACTTATTTAAAAGCCCTGACTGGATGTACAGAGAATGATAGTGCTGTATGGATAAAAGAGGTAGTTTGGTTCTTGAAAAGCTAAGTACTCATAGTGCCCTATTAAAGTGCCTTTTGTCCTCTTGTTTTTGATGTCCTTGTGAGTAATAGACCACTGTCTGGACTCTGTTCTGCTTGGTCCCATATTAATTATGCATAGTGGACCAGCATTCAAGTATTGTTTGCAGATGATTATCTCCCATCCCAATCCATAACGGACAATTGGGCTTTGTTCTGCAAATATCACTTAAATGCAACAACAATTGAATAGATATACCCAAATTGTACTCAGACTCCATGGATAGCGCAACTACTGCATTATTTGGTGCCATTCAGAAACATGCACGTTAGTAAAGATATAAGTTCTTGAATCTTGATGCATCTATAGCTGAAGATTGTTTAGGTTCTGAAACATGTTTTCCAGTCGGACTGAAAAATCGATTTCTTTTCACAATTGGATCATATTCCAAACTAGATTCTGCTTTGCTGAATTATGCTATTATCTCTCTGTGACACCTTGAATATTTTGGGATCTGTATTATGTCTTTAAGAGTACTGATACTGTCTTATGTTTTCATATTACGAAGATAGAAGTCTCCAGGTTCGATTACGTTATCAAACTGGACTTTGATCATCAGTTTCTGAGCCAGCCAAACTGCTCCTGCTACTCTGGCACTTTAGTAGGTTATTGTCAACTAAACTGCGGCTTCCGAAGTTAAAAATACCACGGCTGTGTAAGAATTTTATTGCTATTTTCATTGCTCATTGTGTTCGATTGCAGTGAAGACATTAATGGCGAACTACCGACTGTTAGTGCCAGTGAAATTCAACAGATGTCGCCACGTAAACAGAAAATACCTTCTAAGAAAAATCCACCTCTGTTACTGGATGGATGGCTTAAAACTTTCCAGGTATAAGAAACAATCTAATATAACTGATCTATATATATATATGGTTTATGGGATCCTTTCTTGGTTTTGCGAATGAAAGCTTATAATGTTATTACATGTGTGATGGATAGGCTTTTATTTTATAATCGTCGAGGTTACTGTGAACTCTGCTATAGATCAAAAATGGCCAATTCTTTCAAGATAAATGAATATGCACTTTTTAGTAGATGAGCATTATCTTCTGGGTGATGCTGAATGGCCACTGATGATTTGTGTTTCTCTGGTTTATGATGATACTTGTGCAACCGTACCAGTGTCTCGTCGAGAAATTCTGAAAGCAGCTTGACTACGTGTTGCAGGCTATGTAGTCGCTGTTGCTTGATATTTCTGTATTCATGAGTGATGCCTGCTATTCATTTGCGTGAATGATGTTGATGTAATATTTAGTAAAATAATGGTCATTGATATTAATGAGTGACATTGGTGATTCATATTCACAATGTTGATCATTCATATTCATGAGTGTTACTGGTCACTGATGTCAACAAATACAATGCGAAACAACTGAAACTTGATAATACCTTTCATACATATAAGTACAGAAGTGTACATTGAATCTGTGCAACAGGAAACATTAAGCAACCAACTTTGTTCATTAATGAATGACAGTGGTTGTTTATTTTCTTGTTGGTCATATGTTAATTATTTTGATCATTCATATTTATGACCTGATAACTATTCTTCATGCTTTGTGTTCCTCTTTGTATGCATTCATGAATTTCCATGTCTTATTTCCTCCTGTTTACCAATATTTTTTTGATTCAGTCGTTATCCTCATGGTTATGTGGTGTACTTTCTTGATCGTGCTCAGGGTTTTGTTTTGAAAAACTTATTAATGTTTAATGTATCTGGCACGTAGAACTGGTCACATGCTGAACGGCTGTTGGCCTTGGATGAACTGATGGAGACTTGTGATCCAACAGAAGTGAGGCACGTTATGCAAGTGATTGAACCGCAGTTTCAGCGAGACTTCATCTCCCTTCTACCTAAAGAGGTAAACAGCTGCCGTAAGCTTTCCTGTAGTTGGTATTCTGTACTGGCCTTTTGCAATCAATTGGGTATCTCTGTAGCAAACTTTAGAATAGTTTACAGTTGAATGAAACTTCTGCTGTTGAGTTATTTGAAATTGTCAGCCTGTCAGCTATACAACTTATAAGGATTGGTTTTCTAGTTGTTGCCATGCTCCAGAGGTTTTCATTTGTATGATGATTTATGCATATGAGGGCTTTCTAGTATGGTTCGCTCTAACTTCTTGAGCACTAGTAGCCAGAAATCATGAACTGACTGACTTTATGAACACTGAATTCCTGTTGTATGTTATACAGATTGGTTTCATGTATGTTTGAGTCAAAAGACTGCTGGGGATGTACATTTGGATGTATTAATACTATACCTCACCTTCACTTTCCAGTCTGAAGATTTGTTTCCAAAATTGCTTTGAATTAATGATCTTTTTAAAGATTTTTATGATAACATAACACAGAGTTCAAACAAAGAAAGGAAGTGATTTAATCTGGTCGTGAATTACATTTGTTTTTTCACTGTATCTTTTTCTCAGCTGGCTCTTTACGTCTTATCCTTCCTCGAACCGAACGACTTGCTTCGGGCTGCTCAGACTTGCCGCTACTGGCACATGTTAGCTGAAGACAACATCTTATGGAGAGAAAAGTGTCACGAAGAGGGAATATCGGAAAGTCTTGTGTTTGGGAACTTTGCTCGGCGAAAACGCGCCGCCTCAAAGTCACCGTGGAAAAGCCTATACCTCCGTCAGCAGCAGATTGAGCAGAACTGGCGAACAAGCAATCGTCCACCTAAGGTACAAATAGAAGTGAACTCACTTTCCATTCTTTCTGCTTGTGAGCCAAGCTGCTGGTTACTGAGGCGGGGTTGCGTCGACGAAGCTGAGTCAGGCCAGACTGTTTAGTCCATGTTATAAACTCAATTTGTATGAGAAATGCACAATTGCAATAATTATTATTATAAAAAAATGTTTAACGCATGCAAGGTTGTACAGAAATGTGATTTGAAGAGCTCTAGATTAGTCGGTCGCAATTGCTTGAATGCCAGTGAGAAGTAGTGAGTTTTGAGACGTTTCTTAAAGGAAGATTTCAAGCATCGGACAAATATTGATTGTCAGTTTCATGGCTTGGGGTATAACATGGAATGCACTTTATTGTGATTACGAATTTATGAATGCCATAATTATGATTTGGTCATATTGCTTGTGTATATGTGTATGTATCAAAGTATTTGATATCATGATATAACACTGTTTAGTGTTTCTGTAGGGGCAGTTAACACCTGATTGTTATACAGTTCCATGAATAAATCAGACATTAATAAAGCCTTATTTGTTGATGCAGCAGATAATTCTTTACCTTTCACAAGTGTACTGCTGAGAGATTTGTTTGAGATGTGTTTAAAAATAATAAGTAACTATGTTAGTAAACAACTTCGAATATAAATGAGCATTGTAAATAATCACAGAATTTATGACAAACTTTATAAAGGCTATCATGATGACCAACAAATTTGATCAATTTACAAAATGTATTATTAAAGCATGTTAAACTGCACCAATATTGCTGTGAAGACAATTGTTACCTGAAAATAATTGTTATCTATTTCACACTTTACAACAAAATGCAGATTGAGATTCAGCGTGAATGGTGCCAGGAATAGTAAGTAAATAAGCATATTGCAGATCAGTTTAAATTGAGCTTGAAATTTTCTGTTGAGTTTCAGTCAAACTCATTCTTAGGACCATTTTTCATAAATGAATTTCTTGACTTTCACATAGTTGTATGCAGTATAAGCCTACTTGGATACTTGCCATCTGCTTGTTTAAACATGATGAATGCTTTTCTATCAGGTACTTAAGGGACATGATGATCACGTAATCACATGTCTTGAGTTCAATGGAACTAAAATCGTGAGTGGATCGGATGATAACACACTGAAAGTCTGGTCTGCTGTTACTGGAAAGGTAATGCTTCTTACCTTTACTAGTTGTAACTTAGTACATGGGGTAATAGGTTCACATATGCTAGTTATAAGTAAGTGAAGTAGTAGTAGTTTTTGTATTTAATACGTAAATGAAAAGGTGTTGTTCGTATTAGTTCTTGCATGTAAATGTGCTTGGGCTTTGTTGCCGTGTGTTGATTGAATTGGATGAATGCTTAATTCTTCTAAACCACTGGTACTTAGGAAAGTTTGCTTTCTTTTAAATTCACTTCCCTGATGCAGTGTATTTTTGTTTGGTGGTGGTATTTATGCCCTGCACTGTCGTCACTTAATATTCGTATTTGTCCAATGAGTATGGCCAATTATTCGAATTCAGCCGAATAGTAAAAATTGCTATTTGTTACAGCTCTAGTTTTCTTAGATTACCTTCCCTCAGATTCATGTTTTTTCATAGCAAGAACACGTATACATGCGTGTTTGCAATTATTGGAGTTTCTTTTGCCCTGATGGGCTTTGATTGCTTCAGTATCAACATCTAGCGGAAATCATTTATGTCATTACTTTGCACATGTCTTTTAATGTTTTTTGTTTGTTTTCTGAACAGTGTTTAAGGACGTTAACGGGTCACACGGGTGGTGTATGGTCGTCGCAAATGTCAGGCAATATCATCGTTAGCGGTTCTACTGACCGAACGCTTAAAGTCTGGGACGCGGACACAGGTCGAACGATTTACACGCTCTATGGTCACACATCGACCGTTAGGTGTATGCATCTCTACAATAACAGGTGAGGATTGAAGATGGCTGGTGAAAGCATTATACCAACCTGATCAGTAGTTAAGCTGTAGCTGGTGATATATAATTGTTTAATAATCTGTCATTGAAGTTAAACTGAGGTCATGTACAGATTCGTTTATCTTTTTCAGGGTTGTGAGTGGTTCTCGAGATGCAACCCTGCGAATGTGGGACATAGAGACTGGCCACTGTCTTCACGTCTTGATTGGCCACATGGCGGCCGTACGATGCGTCCAGTACGATGGCCGTCGTGTCGTCAGTGGTGCCTACGACTACATGGTCAAGATCTGGGATCCGGAGAAAGAAACATGTCTGCAGACGTTAGCCGGACACACAAACAGAGTCTACTCGCTCCAGGTACGTACGAGTAATGTTTTGTTAAATGTAGAGAATGGTCAGTGTAGGACAATTTATTTTGTCCAGATCTCTCTGTCTAGCATAACAGGTCTTCCTGGTGCCTTGAGTGCTGTCCAGATGCTGTGTCTTCTATCAACTACAGGGACCATGTTGGACAGTGGTGTTTTTATGTGCCATGGACACTCGCCCACTGTCGTTATAGGTCTTCGATGCTGCTCGGCACTCTGGTCGTGAAAAACGATGTCGTCTGTCAACTCTAGATGGGAACCGGTTAGTTTGGAATCAGTTTGTGTGCATGGGCAAACCTGCTACTAGTGCCATTTCTAGTTATTTGAACAATGCTTAATGAGCTGATTGTTCTGAATGACTTTAATCTCACTTTGGCCAGTGTAGAAAGCTCCTCTAATGACTTTTCAAATCGGTGCTATATAAATGTCCAATTACAATTGTAATTCATCTCTGTTTTCAGTCAATTTGTGTCATGAAGTGTTAACTTATAATTGGAACTGGAAAGTTTGTGCAAAATGGACGATTTGTAATTATTTGTAAACAAATTTCAGTTTGATGGTGTGCACATTGTGAGTGGGTCTCTCGACACATCTATCCGCGTCTGGAGTGCAGAGACGGGAGCCTGTCTGCACACTTTGGTTGGGCATCAGTCCCTAACAAGCGGCATGGAACTCAAAGACAACATCCTCGTGTCAGGAAATGCCGACTCCACTGTTAAAGTCTGGAACATCACCACCGGACAGTGCCTGCAAACACTGAATGGTAAGTTGTACATGTGCTCTCCTCGGGTGCATTTTCCAGGAATGCAGTTCTGCTCAAGACACAGCACTAGGTTTCTGATGTAACACTTACAACTATAGTGAAAAGACATTGAAGCACTTGGTTTTGTTGCTTCCTTTTATTTCTTTGGCTTGGCACCAAAATGTCATTTTTCTGTTAGTCACAACATGCTGTGCTTATTTATACGTGTAACTGAGTACAATATATACGAAGGAAAATGTTCTTTTCTCGTTGAATTGGGTAGTTTACCAGACATCAGCTCGCATTATTAATGATGGTATGACTTGCAGTTGTACATACTTAAAAGCTGGTTGCACTGGGTTTGAATAGGAATTAGCCGTGGCTGTTGTACGTTGCTAATTTGTTGTTGAACACTTTGGTTTTTAGGTCCAAACAAACATCAGAGCGCTGTGACGTGTCTTCAGTTTAATCGAAAGCTAATCATCACCTCATCCGACGATGGTACGATAAAAATCTGGGACCTCAAGACCGGAGAGTTCATCCGAAATCTCGTGACTTTGGAAAGCGGCGGCAGCGGCGGAGTTGTGTGGCGCATACGCTGTAACAATTCAAAGCTCGTCTGTGCTGTAGGAAGTCGCAACGGCACAGAGGAGACAAAACTTCTCGTTCTCGACTTCGACGTTGAAGAAGACAATTCAAATGCCAATCGTGCTCTACCAACGTCGTAGCCGCACTGAAGACCGATAGTGTCTGATCATCTGGTCAGCCACACATTAATGATGTCTGGTCAGCCACACATTAATGATGTCTGGTCAGCCATGGTTTAACGAATGCCGCTAAAAAGAAAATTGACTTCTTCTGATGCTGGGTGATTTAACCGACATAACAATAGAACTGTGTTACTCAATTCCAGCTTTTAGTCCATGCCGACTGTGCTTTCTCAAGTCTCTATAGTTTTTGTATATTCCTGTTATCGACGGCAATCTTTAGTTCATTTTGCTGGATGATGAACAACATGGAAAATATGACGAGCTGCGTGACAGGAGTCACGCGAAGCGGAAACGATTTCGACAATACTATGACTGTTGCTAACTTCTGTCACAGGATGGTGTCATGACTGTTTAGAGTGAGGAGACTATGAATCCATATCTAGACCTGCTTTTACTGCAACAAACCTGCATCACTGTTCGAATTAGCCGCACTAGTAATAGCAGTATTAGGGTTGTCTGTGGTGCCGAGATGTTCATATCCCTGGAGCTCGCATTATTAACTGCCTTCTGTTTTCTGTTGTAAGTCAACGTGTGTTTATTTGCAATGTTTGGCCTGTGTCTCTTGTACATGTAGTGTTCATTGTGATTGGTTTGTTGTACTAATTTTGTGAATGATGGCCAGTTAGCAGTTAGTGATGCCACTGTAAATTGGCTTGATACTTTTTAAGTCAGTCTATGGTATGAACTGTCTACCTCAGCTTATGGTTATGTTTCTTAGCGATAACATGTTAACTCAATTTTCTCACCAGTGTGAATTAGCATTTCAGCGTAACAACTTCATGAATCATTTAAATGAGTTTGTCTAATTTCTTAGCATCTGAGGCTCCAGTATTTAATGCATGTGCTATCTAGTGCTAGTTTTGTCCAGTGTTACAGACTTTCCGTTCATGTGCATAAAGTTTTAATACACTAAAATAGTCTGTCGTAAAATCATTTCTGCAACCACTTGTCCTCACTGATGTTGACATGGTGATCAACACTGTTGCACTGTTAATCTCTCTCAGATTAGCATCTACAACAAAATATGTTGTTTTGGTACACATCTTGTGTTTGGCTTCAGTTCATTGACGGTTGCTGATCCCTCCATCTGGAACGTTCTACCTCCTCATGTTAGCAAGTCTTCTGCTTTCACTCTAAACTGAAAGCTTCTCTTCCAGTCTACCTGTAGTTCTTACTGTTTTGCCTAGCTTCAGTGTGCACTTCTGAACATTGTAAGGAGGGCATTATCAAATTACAATTGTATTGCTACACTTACTTGTGCCATACCATTGAGAAGTAATACCAATGATTGCTGTGTATTAATGAGTGATTACCTTAGTGTCTTCTGTGGACCTCTTTGCACCATTTTGTGGCGTAGGAAGCTCGTGAAATTGACTGATTATCAGTCTCGGATTTAGCTGTGGGAAGTTGGAACCACCAGAGAAACTAAACTTCTCTTTCTCAATTTTTGTGCCGAAATTACTATTTAAAAACTGTGACGAATCTTCAGCACCAACACTAACCTTCTTGACATCATGTACTTGTGACCTGCAGTTATTCCTATTCTGAGGCCGATGCATGAAGCATTAAATTTGGATATATTTGCATTCCACATTTGCTAGCAAATTGGGAAGACAGAACATTTGAAAACACACATGCTTGTCTCATTCTGCCAACTGTTGCAGATTTAACTCATTGTAATGAGTTCACTCACCAGTTTGAGAAAGATGGACAACAGTCAAATTCTAGTTAGAGAAAGTTTAATGACTTAGTCAAAGTAAATGAGAGAAAGAATTGGTCAGAACATTGGATCCCATTGAAGATCCATAAATGGGCCAAGTAACAAGCATGCTGAAACTAGAATACGTGCAGAAGTACTTGTTGAAGTAATACCATTAAAATTGAAGGTATTGCAAAGTAAAGTTCAGGGCCAGGTGGCTGTTTCTTGCATAATTCATTTTGGGTTGTGATTAAAAGTTTTGGTTTTATGCTAGCTTAACAAGGTGGGGTTTCCCCGACTTGAATTGTTCAAGTTAATCTGTGAGCATTCAGATCATCAAGTTTCAGTGTGATTTGATCGTGCGCATTCTAAGCTTTGGACAGGATAGTCTGAAAAATCACTTGTTTGAACCCGAATTGAAAATAGAGTGAACTTGTGCAAGATTTCAGTGATACAAATGGCTGAATCATTGAGTGCTTTCTCAATGCATCTTGTAACGCTCTTAAGCTGGTGACTACCGATTAAGACCCTCATGCACATTTGCTTAGCGCCGTCAACTGATATTTAATCATTACTTTAGATAGTGGTGCCATATTAAAACAGAAATAGTATTTTAAGAGTAATTCAGTTATTGGTTTTGTTTTTAATTTGTGGGAGCTAAATGTTCTTCATGCAAACAAGGGTGTTTCTGTCTACCTGTATGTGGAAAATGGAAGGACGTTGTTTCAACTACGCATATGTCTATGATTGTAGACAATGTTGACCAGACCAGTCATGGTTGGAAACCTAAAGGACTGTGTTAAGCAAGCTGATGGGGATATTGGCCTGTGGAAAACGGGCTTTTGTTCTTCAGTGGAAGCTTTGTAAATAAGTGACTTTTAAAGTTTTGAACAAGTCTTGTTCTTTGACTAATTCTCGAACTATGCATAGAAAGAATCAAGTTCTGTGTTTTCTTACATAAATTTCTTTTCTCTTAAAAATATCATATTTCCATTTCGTGCAGTTTAAATTTATGACATTTGAGTTTATTTCACTGTTGAAGAATTTGTTCTTTGACGTGAATTTGTGAACAGATAGTGATGAGCATTGGACAAAAGAGGTCAGTGTTGGGTAATTTTTAAGTACAGGCGTCCTTAAATGTTTTTGAAAGTTTGAAATTTGTAGCGTAATGATTGGTAAGTATGTTAGTTTCTTAGTTTTTTTGCATATTACACAACATACTAGTGCCGTGCTGTTTTTGCTACATTACTTTCAAATCACGTTTACAGTTTAAATGCTGTCATTTCACATGCAAGAACCAGTTGACTGTCAGGTTATAAAGTCAGATTTTTAAAAGTGGATGTCAGTTGCGATTACACATTCAAAAGCAGAATGTAATGTAATGTAACAGAGTACTTCTATAGCATGTATTAAGAGCCTAGCAGAGGCACTGTAAATGCCACTATCAGGAAAAAGGTGTGTTTTTAATGTGTGAGAGAATGCAGTGCAGTCAGCAAAAAGTGGAACTAAGTGAATTTCAGTAGGTAAATATTATTGTTCCATGACAATGGTTCAACGACAGAGAAGCCCCGATGTGCACGTATCAAGGTGCAAGAATGTGCTGTGTGTGCACTGCTATTTGGTGCCCACAGGATTCAACCTTAGAGCCTCTGCTGTTCATCCTCTAAACGTTTGTTGTTAGAGATCACCTGGCATAGAAATCCACTTTCATGCTGATGATACCAACCATGTGTAGATCGTTGACTAACTTAGGCCACACGGGCTGTAATACAATGCAAATGTTAGTTGATACTGCGCTCCTTACAAAGCTCAGAAGTGTACAATGAAGGGGACACAAGAAGCATTAAGAACCGTAGACAGACTGGAAGAAACAAGTTTTCAGTTTAGAGTAAAGTTGTCTTGGTAGGAGAGTTGCAGACATGAGGCAGTGAGTTCTAGATATCAAACCGGCAACTGAATTAACATGAACCAAAGACGAGGCATATACAAAAACATACTTTCCAGCAGATTCTGGTCAAAGACAGGATTGACCTTTTAGCAAAGTTTCATAGTACAACCGTGTGATTTAGTCAGATGGCAAATTATTTGCACATGCTGCCTGACTCGATTACTGCAATGGCATTGTCAGAGACTACATCGATCGCCTTCTGTTGCAATGTCACCATGCACCTTAAACTTAACCTGACAGATCTGAATGAAGTTCATCTGGTTGATTGTTCAATCAAAGTCCACCAGCCTTTTTCTGCTGTTGATTACCTCAAAGTCGTGCTTAACTACATTTCAGAGTAGCTGCTGTTTCTTGAACATGGTTGCTTTACCCCAGAATAATTCTACAACTTTGCGCTCTTCTAGGTTCAGCATAGAAGAGAAGTCTTACGTAGTATTACTCTGACTAAACTTGATTACTGCATTTCTGTATTTTATGCTCTCCTAGCTGCATGACACATTGCTTCCACTAAAATCTTGCACCAGGTTGCATGATTGTACCTTCGACTCTCATTGAGACCATGTTGACCATTTCACGCATGCTCCTTGTTCTTTTCATTGGCTTCATTTATGTGAGGAACTCTGCTTCGAGCTATATTGCACTCCTCGTTTATCAAAAGCATGCAAATCGTATGTGTCATTCCTGGTTGTACCTTCTAGTTCAGTTAAATGGCGGCCCTATCTTTGATCAGGATCTTCTGGAAAGTATGTTGTTCGTTGGGGTGCACGTCCCTCATGCCATATTTGTTTGGACCCATGTGAAGTCATCAGTTTCGACACGCAGTAAGCCCAGTGAACATGACTGTCGGCAGTACATGGCGTGTCAGGATGGCACTCATGTACAGTGAGTGGCTAGAACGACCATTTGAAATTGACTTCTGTAGCCTTACGGTTAGGTTAACGGTGCTGTGTCATAATAGGGATGATTAGAGTCGCCCTCCTTTATCCAAGATTGTTGTATATCAATTGGTGCCTTCACTGCCTTGCAAACAGCATTAGAAGACCAGCCTACCGAAGGTTGTTTGATGAATAAGTCAATACTCAGCAAGAGCCAGGTTAACTTTTGCATGGTCAATTTCAGTGGACACCCAACTCGAAATCAAGAGAGGTCAAGTGAAGATAAACTTATTGTGAAAAAGATAATCGGTTTCTTAAATATCTTATCTAAAAAGTAAGCTATGATCTACTAGTGTGCATTTTCGACAAATTAATGTAACTAAATTTTTATAGTCAACTATCCTTAGAATTATACAAATATTTACTAGATCATTAATCAAGTCTAACAACTTTTGATATTTTCTTTAAAATTTAAATCTCTCATGTTAGCATTAAATTTTCTTTGTTTTGTCATATTGTTTTCTCAGTAGAACAAATATAATTATAACTTATTTCACTGTTGATCTTCCTACTGCACCGGTAAGAAGAATAGGGCCCATTTGTTCAGATTATTTATTCGCAAATCATCAACACTATTATTATCGCTCTTCAAAAATAACCTTGAGACTATTTTGTACAAGATTTATTATGATTAGACTTTGCTGGTACTCGCTTTTGGGCACGTTTCTTCTTGTCTAGGCGCGTTATGAATGACAGTTTAATAACAATAATAAATAATAACAGGCGAAGCCATAGGAATTGCTTGGGCTAGAGTTGGGCTAATACGTATAATACTATTGGTCGTCTTTATACGTAGTGCATGAGTAACCGGAAGTAGATGGCAGGCGTTGTTTCCGGTCTTGGTCAAAAAGTCTCTTTGTTCAGTTTTGCCAACGTAGACAGAAAAGATTGAGAGGAGTGTTCGGGAGTTTCAGTGACATTTTGAAACGGAAGTAAAGCTTTGTTTTGAGGAAAAGTTGAACTTATTGTAAGAAAAATGGCAGCAGATAAAGTCGATATGAGCTTGGACGATATCATTAAGCAGCAGAAGAAAACACGCGGCGGCGGTGGCAGGGGTCGGGGAGGTAATCGACGTGGAGGCTCAGCCCCTCCTGCGTCGGCCGCCGGAGGATCTGGTCGGGGCTTCTCTGGAAGGTTACGAGGATCGAACCGAGGATCACGATTTGGAGCTCGAGGTGCTTCAGCTAGCGGGGTTTCACGTGGTGGCGTTCAGCAGAGACGTGGAGTCCGACAACCTGCGTATACACGGGTAAGTAATTTCAATTAATTTTGTAGCGTTTCGCTGTCCGACCGCAAACCTGCGTGATAGTTTGTATATCTGATGGGATCTCAAACTTTTGACAAAATTCAGTTTTTGACACTTCGAATTTGCTGCGATAGTGTGTCAGTAATCATTGTCAACGTTTTTCACATTCAGCAGTTGAAAAATAGTTTGCTGGAAACTAATGAAACTTGAATTCTGTCACGAATGTTTTGAGTCGTCGATTTAGGATATTTGGAGGTAATTTATCGTTTTAGTGTTGGAAGTAAAATAATGCAGATGTACAGGTATTGAATTAGTGTAACAGAATTGTTATCCAGAATATTTATTTGTGTCACAATTCATTCTGACTGAAAAATTAAATTTTAAATGTAATTCATATTTGAACAAATAAAAGTTCACTTTTCACCGTAGTAACTATTGTGTTTATGACTCCACCAACTGGATGAATGTGAACATCTGCCACCTGCTTAATGCCCTAGATTTTTTTACAAACTGTTGTTTAGACTTCATTGCTATTATTTTTAACAATAACTGAACTGTTAGCATTTTAGAATTTGGTACATTGTACATAATTTTTCCTGCAAAGGATGAAAGCCTAGATGGCTATGTACATTCATATATGCATTGTTTACCTGCTGTGATGTACTCTGGAGACCTCTATGCTGCTGATATTGTTACGAACAAGGAATGAATAAATCTGTGTATAAAGCACCATAAGCAAATAACCGTCATAACTGTGAATATACAGTATAAGCACAAAGTGTCTGTCCATGCATAGTAAAAGAATCTTACAAAGCATCTGATTTTTGTTGTAGGGTCAGATTGAGGGAAGGTGGCAGCACGATCTGTTCAGAAGTGAGGTATACAAAGCCGCTGGTGTTAGTAGAGATACCACCAGAGATAACGGTCGACAGGGAAAACTGTTGATATCAAATCTTGATTTTGGTGTCAATGACTCAGATATACAGGTAACTACATCATATTTTGTACTAGTTGAAGTGTTGAAATATATCAAAACTTATAGATAGAACGACAAATATAATATATAAATTAGGAAATTTTATGCGAAATGTTAATATATTATATGAATGAGTAACTAGATGTATGTATGGCATGTATGTGATACTGTGTATACTATGTATCTGGTTACTTTTAAAGTGTCTTAAGAACATCACAAGGTTGCTTAACATAACAGTCTAATGTTCAGATCTAAAGGGGTTAACTTTGAGATGGTTTGAGAATGTTTGTTGAGCTGTCAAGTGTGAAGGTATGGTTCTTCAGGGATTTCATATAAATTTTACCTGATTTATTTATGTTTTTACTTCTCATTTTATGATAATAATTGAAGTCTTTGTTTTGTGCTTTTAGGAGCTGTTCACTGAGTTTGGGCCGCTGCGCAAAGCAGCCGTACACTATGACCGTTCTGGCCGGTCTCTGGGCACTGCTGAAGTCATATTCGAGATGAAAGCAGATGCAGTGAAAGCTCTGCAGCAGTATAACAATGTCCCTCTCGACGGTAGGCTTCATTTGCGTAAGACGCAAAAACGCATCCTCTTCATTGTAGTCTTCTCTGGAACGCCTGCCGTCTCTAAATGCTTTGCGTTGTGGTGGTCAACACCAATGTGGCCCAGTCGTCTCAGCTGTTGTGCGATCGACAGTGAGCGGCGTTAAATGAGTCATGGACTTCACAATGTGATGGAGCACATGACTTCCCGACTTCCTGGTAAGGTGTCAGAGAGAGTTTGAGTGCCGGGTCTTGTTCAGTCGAGTTTGGTCAAGTGGAGTCGGATTGTAGTAAGTTACTTCGAAAAGTAGTTGTAGGCAGTTTCATTTGACTCAGACTCATCTCGTTCCTTTCGCTCTGTTGATTGGCTTGATCTTTTTGTGACTAGGACTGCCTTGGCTCAACGCCAGGCATTTGCTGTGGTTGGTCCCTCTACTTGGAATGACCTTCCCCTCATTAAGGGCTAAACTAATGACTAGTTTTCCTCTTTGGTCTCTCGTTCTTTAAAGACGTTTCTTTTCCCCGGGGTTTTCGTGCTGAGAGCGCTTCTGAATAGTTATTCTGAGAGAGGCACTATATAAATCTTTAGATACAATACAATTATATTGACTGATATGAAAAATGTTCTTGGTTCATTTTGAGGAATCTGAATTTGTATCTGATGTCTAACAGTACAAGTCGTGTTGAATACAACTTTTATAGGCTAATTGCATATAGTTCTTTTGTAGTATGTTGTAAGACTGTAGAAATTTTCATGCAGTGAATCTTTTGTATAATTTTGCTTTTGCCAACTGATAATATTGGCATAGAAGAGATTAGTTACTTCTGGATTGCCTGTTCTGCTTATATGAAGAGTTAGCTGTTCTGTATAGATCTGCATTATGAACTGCTTAAATCTTTTAAGGAATGGGACAACAGTCATGTTTGTATGTGGTAATTATCATAAAAGCCTAAGTCTTTGCTTGATTTAACTTGCACAAGAGGTCAGAAAGAGCTCGATTTTATGCCTGTGTTTTTGTAGGTCGTCCGATGAAGATACAGCTAGTTGGTGACGGCGCGGCACAGACGAGTCCAAGGCCAGCCGCCACAAGCCGTGTTCCAAACAGACAAGGAAATGTCAGGTATGCTATGTTGTAGTCTTTTTGAACCTTAAATGAGGTGGTAAAATGCTGCATATATACTGTATTCACTTGCAGTGTGTTCTTGACTGAATTCACCAAGACAGATACACTTGTTTTGGTAAATTCTGAGTTAGGCAAAATTTGTTTTTAAATGTGTTTATCATATAAGTTTATTTATTAAATGAACATTTTCAAAAAGAAATCTAGCAAAACAACATGCAATCAGATCATTATGTAGTGATCGACTGTTGGGCAAAAACTCATACAGAAGGCCTTTTCCTTAATTTCAATTTATCTAGTTCATTCATATCGAACATTTATATAGCACCTCGTCAAGAAAACTATTCAAAAGTGCTCCCGACTCCATCATGGCTAAAAAGAACAGTCTTGAGAACAGATGAGAAAGAACGTAGGAGAGAGGGTCCTGGGAAAGAAGCAGAGCGCCAAGTGGAGGCCATTTCATATCCATGGGTCCGCAACCAAGAAATCATGATTATACAATTTTATTAATTTTGTAACTTCTGTCAGTGGAAATGTGATGGTCACTATTGAGTCTTTAAAGCCAGTTTTGCTTTTTCAGCAGACGAGGCAACCAAGGCGGGGTGCAGCGTGGAAGAGGTCGTGGACGTGGTGGTCGTGGTGGCAGAGGAGGACGAGGTGGTGGTGATGGAAGAAGCAATATGACAAAAGAACAGTTGGATGCACAGCTTGATGCTTACAAGGTCAGTAAATTTCGATGCCATGGATTGTGATGTAACTTTATTTTCTTTTGTCATAGGTGCAAATTATTTCTCAGTTAGTTTTAATTTAGTTATGCTAAATCGGTTGCATAGTGGATTGCTCTATTTAAAAAAATTGAAATGCTTTGGAGATTTTACAGAATTGACTGTATTAATATGACATACTGTACACACAATTTTCTATGTTCCACGATTCTGCACATTAGTAAATGCTGTTTATACTCTTGAGTTTAGTTTGTGTTGAGCACTGTTTTTCTCTTATATTCTTCAAGACCTCTTAGATCTTGTTCTGTGTGTTGAATTCCAGATTCAGACTGTTTTCAGAATGTGCATTGTGCAGGCATACTAGAATCTGTGTTTGTTTGATTGTAGATGGATATCAACTGAGATTTAATGAAAAGTTGAGAAGAATTCTCGGCTGGAGAGAAGAAGCGAACTATGTACTTTTTAGAATGCGAACAAACGTTTTTTTTATTTTCTTGGCATTGTTCAGAGTGTAATCAAAAATAATGCTAAAGATTAAGGACTCTGTTCTGAATTGAAAAGGAATTGATAAGAAGGCTTGGTCGTGGTTTGATTTTGTTTATAGTTCTCGACAAATGACTGCGCGTTAGAACACAGATGTTATCTGTTTCTGCGCTGTTGCTAATGAACAGTTTTATTTCCTGTAACTCTGGTGAAATGCTTCCTCGTCTGTATTGTTGTACTGATCAATTCTGTCTCTGAAATGGCTTTACAGGGCAAGGCTACTTCAAACAGTAAATTAGTGTTCAGTTTTAGTGCTTCTTACACAAGCGAGAACTCAGGGAATGTACTTTGAAACAAACATGAAAGATAATAATTTTCTGATGTTGCATTTTAATTTGTGAGCTTACTATGTATTAAACTAAGGGTGTGCAATTTGGGATTTTTTGGTTTATAGAAGAGGACTGTCTGTAAACCATTGTCTGTAAGAGAAAATCCAAATGAGTTCACCCTAAAATCTTATCTTCATTTGACATCACTCTCCCTTTCCTGCTTTGCTTACGCCAATGGCTACTCGGGCGAGGTACTCATTGACATAATTATTCGAGTGGCTAAGATACACACTTTTCTTTCTAGTTCAAAATGTTATCAATACCTGCTTGGAAACATTAAACACTTTATGTTGGTTTCCCATAGTCAAGGAATGAGCATTGCAACAGGTTACAACTATCGTTACAGTTGATTGCTTCAATTTGTTTTATGTTAGAAAATGTGCCTCTTGGAAGAGAGTGTACTGTAATAAGTATTTTGTACCAAGTTTAGATGAGGGTGTCTGTGTTAGGCTTAATCTCCCTCCTTGTCCACTTTTGGTGATTCCTCCTCACTTTTGACCATTTTATTGAGCCTTTTTCTTTCATTTGGGGTATGGGTTAAATTTGTGTGTGTACCTTTTACATGTATTAAACCCTTTTATTCATGGATTAAGTTTTTAATGGGACGAATTACTAGTGAATCTTACAGGAGTGCTGTATTATTTTAACAAACAGGAAACCTAATTTTAATGAAAGTTGTGATTTTGTTGAACATTGGCCATTAAAATATTTACTGAGATTGCTGACCTGTTAATCATACACATGTATATTGTTACACATTGTCTCGGATTATGAACAATTGTCAATATCTTCTAGGTAAAACTGTTATTTTAATGGTACTCTGTACAGCAAAATATCGGACGTTTGAACACCAAACTGGTCGTAATAATGAACACCAAATTTCTGAGGTGCTACTGTAAAGCTAATTACCGGTTGCCAGTTTGTTCATGAGTGCCGCATCATATCAGAGGGGTTGTCCAGAGATGACAAAGTTTGTTATCTATACCATTTGGGCCTTTTGAAGCACTTGCTGTTGATGATGATGTGACCTTTGAAAAGATTATAAAAACGTACGCCAGTGCTGTCCAACATGCGGCCCGCCGGCAGATTCTATGTGGCCCGCCACAGCTCGCTAAATATTTGTCTTTTACTTCATTTTAACAAAAAGACAGTCACTTGCATAGCTATTCGTTCGTAACTTTGCTTATAGTTTGACAATGTGTACACAAAATCCAGTTCCCAAGACGCATTCATTATGATAACTCCATATTATGGATTATAATTAATTAAATTAATTATAATACAGTTAATAATTTTCAATAAATTTTAGTTGCTGCTTTTGAGGTGAGTGGTGCGGCCCTCGGCTTCAAAAATTACTTCTTCGGTGGCCCGCGGTGTTAAAAAGGTGGGACAGCACTGACGTACGCTGTTGGTCATTCCAACCTTTGCGTGTTTGTTGCATCTTGGTCAGAAGATGGTTTGAAAGTTGTGTGTGTTATTATAGCCACTGTGAAGTAATACATGTCTGGGGGATTGTCCATAAAGGATGTCCACAATGAGGGAGGTTCATCCAAATGCGGACAAGGGGAGGTGGGTTATGGCCAGTGCTGACGTCTGCATCTTAATTTGATGCAGTTTCTCGGTACAACCTGCGCCTTAAACACCAACTTCAGTCAGATGGCACTCTGAAATAAATTGGCTCAATAACTGTTTTCATCAGTGTGCACAGCGATTGTAGGATATCACTAAAAGAGTGATGATGCCATTAAAAAAGTGGATTCTGTGATGATGACACTAAAAAAAGTGGATTCGAGTTTGGCATGCAGGAACAGCAGAAATGAAAAGTCAGTTGATGAGTGTGTGAGTCCATGCTGCCACGCCACTGTAGTCTTGTAGCCAGTCGTCTGCTGATGCAGACATCGGAGGAGTGGATATAAAGACTTGTGTTGTCCTTGCATGGTGCCCCAGAGTCTGTGATATGATTGTCTACGAGACAGAGGTAATGCCTGGTCCAATGGTAGACCTGAAACTGATTCTCAAGAATAGTGGATGCCAGGATTTCAGGGCACTTGTTGACAAACGATTCAGGTGTAAGTCACATCCTGCCTATTATCACAGTGCACTCTGGTGGGCCCAACAATGTAGCATTATTCAGACAAGATTCCTCTAATAATAAATGGTGTATCCATCCATAGCTGACTATCCCATTCCTACAAAAGGCCTACCTGCAGCCCATCAGGTTGCTTATAGTGGCATGTTGGAACTTATGAATGAATTAAGTTATTAAGACCTGCCAGGGATTGGATATTCTGCATGGGTCTTGCTCTTAACAGGCAATTTGTTGTCAGAATTAACTATCACTGTATAATTATTCTGTCACAATCATTTGTGGATGCCTAGCAACCATCGTGATTGAAAGTCATTCTCTAATGTGAATTGTAGTTTTGACCTGTCTTGTTTTTTATCAATGGTACTCCAAATCACACACACTGAAATCACTTTATTGCAAGTTTTTTTTGCAACCCAAAGGCACATCAACAATACAATATAAAAGCTAGCATAAAATCGAGACCAAGGTAGCTAAGGGAAACTCATAAGGGATGTGAATCCCGGTAAACTAGGGCACCCGTACCATCCTATTAAAAAACATGAATTCGTCACTCAACTGTCCATTACAGATGGAATCTATAGGCTAAGTAAGGCTGGATTACAAAATCTCTTCTCCGGAAAGTGATCGTAAGTTGAGTAGAGAAAAGAACTTAACCCAAATCATAATTAAAGACTTGATTAGATGTGGTGATATCCCCTTCAACAGTAATTTATGGATGGTATATTGATGACAGAAGGTAGGTACATAATCTTATTTTAAATAAAAATACATAATTGTAATTGAAATCGAACATTTATATAGCGCCGCTCAGAAATCAGCAGCGCTATTGACCTGCGTCAGTGCCTGAATTAGGAAACAAAAAAGTCTTAAGACGTCTACGGAACTGGGAAGGAGAGAGGGCTAGTAACTCAAAACGAAGAGACTGGGGAAGAGAGTTCCAAGCTGATGGGCCAACACTGGCAAAGCACCTAGAGTGGGCCGTCGCAGTTTACCCGCTGTTGGATAGGAAGCCAGTGAAGAGTATCCCGAATATAGCTTGAGATATGAGCAAACTTTGGAATGGCGCCTATAAGCCGAGCAGCTGCATTAAGAATAGACTGGAGTTTGTGAGTATTAGAGGTGGAGAGTCCAATGTATGCAGCGTTCCCAAAGTCGACCCGAGTGCAGGTCAAGGCGTGGATCAGAGTAGTAATGGCATGCAGTGAAAGAGAGCTGCGAATGGAACGTAGTTGGCGTAGATGGTAGAAGCAAGATCTGGAAACCGAATTAAAATTAAAACATAATTTGAGTTACTTATTTCAGAAGGTGTTGAGTTGCACAATATAAAAATCTATAACGACCCTCTCAATTTTATCTTCTAACGACCCACTCAACTTTATCTGGGAGTCATGTACACTATTATGTGAATACAAACTGATTAATTAATTTACCAATTACATAAGAAGACTGCTTGCATTTAACCTTAATTCTCTCAACATAATTTACAATTTATTGTTTCACTTCCCGCACTGACGAAAAATAGGCCTTAGCATAGTGTGGCAATGTCAGATGTGCACTATGACAGATAAATAAACATAACATATAAATGAGTATGGTTGGCCAATTAAAATCACTCAAAGCCTATTAAGGCTACAACTTGGAAGCTTCATGTAATTTAATCATGATATCCAAACTTCTAAAGTGCCACTCGAAAGACAAGCGTAGCTGCGTAGGGCACTAGCTTATTCACGAGTGGTCCGAGTCGGGTTTCCAGAGCATCAGAGGGTTTCCAGAGCATCAGAGGTGGCAGAGCAGGTGGGTGTCGTTTATGGCGAGAATTGGAAGGTAGAGGATCAATTGAGTTGTGGTAAGAGTTGCCCGTTTGAATGAAAACTTGTAAACTTGTAAGAGACAACGAAGCATTTTCCTTCTCAGATCATGTATGAAATGCAACTTACAGCTGTCCTCTTAAGTTTACAACGTGAAGACTATCAATGGATTTCTATAGAAACGAGGTGACTGGCCAGCGAACAGGTGTCGCCACACTTCAAATCACGATTTTTAAATCATGTATATATGGATTCTTTTTCATATCCGTAATCCACAAGCACTCTTCTCTCGTTCTTTCTGATCGAAGCCTGCTGAAGCCTCCTGTGGCATTAAGTTATTTGTAAGTCAATTTATCAAAAATCGACAGCAATTTAATGTTTAATTGGATATATTTTGACACCAAGTTGCAGAAAAATTGACGATTTATGGATTATTGCTAAAACATTTGATGTAGAATTTTCTGTTTTATTGAAAGTTGAAGTTTTTGTCAGCACGCGGTCACCATGTACATGCGTGGAGGGCCAACGCAATATGGCCACATGTTGAGCAACAAATAGAGCATGTTTTCTAGAGCCAATGTATGGCCTCAATCTTACATACATAAAAGGCGTCACAGAACAAAACTCAAATAAAACATTACATACTCCCCTTGTTGCTTCTATTATTCATCGGCAAATCTTGGCTTTATTTTATTTTATACCATTAATTATTATTTCTAATTAGTGAATTGTATAGTGACCGTGTCCAATGCAGAAAGTATCAACAGAAATAACACCAAACCCAAGCCATAAATGCACTCTTGCACCCAACTCAGTTGATTGCATAAACATATGAAATTGTAAAATATTGACAGAGAAATGTGTTTTGTAGGTTGGTCTTCGTTGCACTTTGATCGACTTCACGATGTCTGGAGGGTTAGATGTTTTGGCTTTGAGGGAGGATGATGTGACAAAATTCCTGTCATGTCATACTCATATTGGAGTTGCTAATTTGGACTTCCAGATGGAGCAATATGTTTTCAAGAGAAGAAATGATGGTGAGGAAAAAATTATCAGTAATTTGTGTTTACTTCCAATTACAGTAGGACTTTCTCATAAGACTATTACGGAATAAAATCTGATATAAATCAGTTGGGTACGTTGATCCCAAATGTAATTCAGCTTCAGGATTGACCTAATTAAAATGCAACCTCATTATAAAATTGCACAAGTTTGATATGGCAGGAAATGCAGCTTTTTGAATATACTCCATGTTTCAAGATCTTTGAGCGGTATCTAAAGGCACTACATAAATGATCAGAGAGAAAGGTATTGTTATGAGACACAAGCTGTGATGTGCTTTATTATCACTAATAGTGCAAAATATATTAAAGCATTAGTGATAGAGAGATGTTATGAGGTGAACCTGAAACAAAATGCTGTGCTTTCATGGTTGCCAAGTTCCTATATTTAAGGAGTAACATCAGGGTTATTAATAACTTAAATTCACTGTAGCATTGTATTTCAAATTCCAGCTGGTAGGTTCATAAATTGCCTTATTCTATTGGTTTTTGACCTGGTTTAATGATTACCCTGGCTTAGTTGAGTCTTTATCTCTAAACACCATGGATGCAGCTTTCTGCTACTTGTCTATAAACCATACCTGCTACAGTGCAGACATTTACATGCAGTTCTCTGCATGGTAACAGATCACAGGTTAAGAGGGACATGCTGAACTACAGTACAGTGGTTCTGTATGATTTGTTTCAGTATTAGGGTGACTAGAATGGTCAAAAACATCGGCAAATTCGCACATCAACTTGTCTGCTTTATACTTGAAAACTGCATCTTTATTGGTTTTTGCATTACATTACGGAATTTATGTTAATATTTATGAATTTGCTTTTTGATTTTGAACAGGCGTGTTCATAATTAATTTGAGAAGAACGTGGGAGAAACTGCTGGTGGCGGCCCGAGCCATTGCGGCCATTGAGAATCCAGCTGATGTCTGTGTGATATCAGCTCGGCCCTATGGACAGCGTGCAGTGCTTAAGTTCGCTCATTACACCGGAGCGACACCAATTGCCGGTCGTTTCACCCCAGGAACCTTCACTAACCAGATTCAGGTAGACTGCTGTTTATAATATTTACGTGCTTTAGTTAAGCCAGCTTCAAATGTCATCCAAATAAATTGTAATACCCAGAGTTTAAGACAACACTGCCAAATATAATGAGCATCTGTCAGTAATTATATAATTATTCTTGAATCTGAAGTAAGTTATGTGTACTATAAATAATGCTATTTCATCTTGCCTCTCAAAATATAATGCTTGTTGCCTAGGTTCAGAACAATAATAATATTGCATGCTTTTACTTGCTGTGCTTTTGCTTACATGGAACCAGAAACAAAGCCCAATCTATTAATATTGTGAAACTTAGTGTAAAGACATAATAATATAATCTGTACTATTATCGGGCAACTTATATACTTAGAATTGGATAGGATTGCGTACGATAATCTGCTAGAGATATTGAATAGTTGATTTGAATTGAGATGATAAGAAACACTGATCTGCTGGCTAATTCGTAGCAAATAGTAGAAGTGTGAATGTATTTTGTAATTGTTAACCTTTTGCGGTCCTTTGTCCCGCCCCACGGGACATTCCCAAAATGCCGTTGCGGTCCTATGTCCCGCCAGGCGGGACATGCACCTAGGCCAAGCCCATAAAGCCTTGTGTCGTTGGCAATGGACCAAGGGGCATATTTATAGCAAATATGGTATTTATAAACATGTAGGTCACCAATTTTAGGGTGCACGGTAATTATTCATTCATTTGCATGCAGGGAAGATGGGTAAACAAGAAGACAGCTGGGATGCGACGAAAGACAGTGTACTATTGTAAACCCTGTACCAGACAGCCAGGGGTACACCCCACAGACAGTTTTGAGATATATCACACAAAGAAACAATATTGACCAACACAGTAAACAATGCTAAAGCAAAAGCAATAAGCCTAAGTAGTTTTACAATGATGAATGACATGTAGCATAAATAATATAGAGTAATATAGAGTAATAAAATAATTCAGACCTTATAGGCCAGGATGAAATTTTTTTAAGGACTGCAAAGGGTTAAGGGTGCAACTTCAAAGAATTACACAAATCTTGAGGTGCACACTTAAATATATATACATACAACTTAAACGAGCCGTGTATCATCATTTAATAGTAAACAAGTTTTGGCAATGTTTCTTATGATGGTTTTTTCAGACCGCATTCCGTGAACCAAGGCTGCTGGTGATCACAGATCCAAGGACTGACCATCAGCCAGTCCGAGAGGCGGCATACGTCAATGTGCCTGTTATTGCCCTGAGCAATACTGACTCTCCACTGAGATACATTGACATTGCAATTCCTTGCAATAACAAGGTATATATATTATTGTGTTTTGTTCTTGTTTTTCGTTGTTGTTAATATAGCAAAGTAACTTGAGAACTGCAGATCATTCAACTGATAATCATTTGATGGTCAAATTGTTCCAGTCAGAAGGTAGTAAACACCAATTCAAGACATGTCAAAGGAGAGGAGTTCAACCTACAATGAACATCAAATGCAACTGCCAGAAAGTTGCTAGATGACGCCTCTGTGAAAAAGGTTTTCCAAAATGTCAGTACATGTAATATTGAAGTGATATTACATGTACTCACACATTTTGATAAAAACTATGTTCACAGACGTATCACTGAAAAGTATTTTTGGGTCCAGTTGCTACACAAATATCAATACAGAAACAGTGTGAATTTCTGGAAGTTTTATTTTATATCCCTTATGGTTAGAAGCTTAGGCTATCTTCTTTTATTCCAAATTTTCCGCCATGAGTGACATATCTCGAATGAAGTTACTTCTTTCATGCAATTGTTAATAATGTAAAATACTAGTTTTGACCTGTGAGTTGTGTGTACTTTATAGGGTGCACACTCAGTTGGTCTGATGTGGTGGCTGTTGGCACGAGAAGTTCTCCGCCTTCGTGGAACCATTAGCCGTGACATGCCTTGGGAAGTCATGGTTGATCTGTTTTTCTATCGTGACCCAGAAGAGGTATTTCACTGTCTCTGTTGCTAGGCATTTGAGTTTTCTGTCTCACGATCTGTAGAAGATTAATCTAATTGTAGCTGTATTCAGCAGAGGTTAATTAAGCATGTGGGGTGAACTTTCTTGCCCTCTGTGCCTGTATTTGGCCAGCTATTGAAGTTCATACTAGTTTCAGTCTTCGTGTTGTCAAGTTGGGAGCATATCTGAATAGCCATAGTTTCCGTGAACAGAAACTATGTGACTGTTCACTTGCAATGATGAGTGTAGGTTTTTGATAGTTATATTTTGCATATAATTATTTTATGTGGCTGAATGCTTAAGTATTTTCTTTGTGGCCTAAAGCAATTTAGCTTTTCTTTATCAACATTTGTATTTATAGTGTAGCTGCCTGTTCAACACTTGAATTACCAACTGCATTGGTTCCCAGTTGCTTTTAGTAGTGCACTCTTGTTGTTAAAGATATTTAATCTAAAAGTTTGTGACACAAAATATTACTTGTCATGGACAAAGCTAGGTTGCTTAAACGTGTGAATGAACTGAAGCCGTTTTATATTTTAGACTGAGAAGGAAGAGACTGAAGCGGTGGTTAAGGTTACGAAGGAACAGCCAGAATATGTTCCAGAGGAGCAGCCTTTTGTCCGACCTGAGGTTACTGATGTAAGTAGAGTAAGTAGAAAAAAACCCAGAGAATGTCACGAAACTAGAAAAAAGAAAAAACCTGGCTCATGACGTAAAGTGCTTCAAGTTTTTTGTGTGCTGCAGTGTAAAATTCTTTTCAGAGCATGAATTTTAGATTGTGTGTTTAGATCTGTTCTGTAGCTATGAAAGCTATTCTTGATAAGTTTTATTAAAAAGTATGCAAGTATAACGTTGAATGATAATATTATAAGACAGAACCGGGCGCAACTCAAGAGGAGGCGCAAATTTTGAGAAGGAATTATTTAATTACTAAAGTAATTTATCTTGAAATATGAAATATCCATCATAAATGAAATAAATGTAAAAAATGAAATAATAAATAAATAAAAGTGTATAAATATGTGACGATTTAGGTCACTGGCCTGCTATAGATTTCTGTCAATACAGGTTTCGTAACTGTCGCTGTCAATTCCTAGAGGTCTGACATAGACCAAAATGGGCGCAGAAGTGAGAAGTCAAATAAAGTGAACTGCCATGTTTGGTGGAATTTACGAGGGGAAAGTGCGCTTACGATACTGCGCTGTGATTGTTGGAAAAAAGATCGACAAGAACGCGGTTCTTTAGACGCGTAGCTTAGCCTATAAAACGAGGCGAAGCACTGGTTTACGGTGGGGTATCGAACCCGACGGAAGCTGAATCCCTTCCTCAGGGAACTTGTAAATGGCAATAGTATATAGGCCTACTTAATAAATTTAGTTTATAATTCTTTTTACTTTCATTAAAATAAAGCTGACGTGCGTATAATGAAATGGTAATAGAAACACAGAAACTTTGTTTTTTCTTTAAAGGACAACGTTTTATTTTATATTCCAGATGAGAAATTTGGTTGTTATTGGTTAAGTTGATTTTAGAGGGATTGGCGCTAGATTTACACTTGGAACAGGGCGCAATTATAGCTTGCTACGGCCCTGGACAGAAAGAACTCTTGCATGAATGCTTGCCTGATCCATTTATAGCTGATTGGTTTGGTAGATTGGATTTTTAGGCAAGCAGTAAATGTTAAAACCTGGTCTTGGGTAAATGTTAAAACCTGTAACAACTTGTGCTGGTGAAGTGTAACAGAACCAAGACAGCATTGTGCTTTTATCTTTGGAGACCTGATATATTTTCTTAAATGCTTGTAGTGGGCGACCGAGAGCACTCTCCTTCAGGCCGCAGCGCCTGCACCAGTCCAGCCAGGCTACCCTACTGAAGATTGGTCAGCAACAGATACTGGTGATTGGGGAGCCACCCCAGCACCAGTTGCATCGGAGTGGGGTGGAACTGCTGCAGACAACTGGGATTAAACAGCAGTCTCCTGTGCCATTCACGGCTAAAGATGAAGTCACCAATTCTTAAATTTTATTATATATCATTTATAAACATTTCATTTGCTAATTGTGCTGAGGTAACTCTGAGTGTGGACTTCACTTGCAATCAATCAAGTAGTTGTCGGTTTAAGCCTTTAGAGAGGGCAGTGTGTATTGACTTCACAGGTTGGTGTGTGCTGTTGAATTTGAGCTAGCAAGAGCTTGGGAATAAATTATATAATAAAAAGAATGGTGAATTTTAACACCGAGTTGGGTTTTGACTTGTAAATGTGGATTCTGACATTTGTTATCTATGCAGTAGTTGGAAATGATTAAGAACTGCTTTGGAGTTGTCCATAAAGGGCGTCTGCAATGTATGACACTATCCCATCCATCTTATGGAGGGAATTGCATCCAGTGGAGTACTATGGTACAGGGTAACTGTGATGGTGTGGGTACTTAGATACTACTGAGATTTTGCCAAGAGACTAATTAACGATATGCAATGTAGGCTATCTGATGGAAGTGTTTAAGGCACAGATTGTACTGAACTACCTGAAGTAACTACCAACTACATGTATATGCCGGCGACCGAAATAGACAACCCCTCCCTCTGTAAATGTCCTTTATGGATAACCCTTGTCTGCACACATGCTGCTGGGTACATGACATTGTATTTAAGTGAATTGATATGTGATTTGCAAAAGTAGTAGATGCCCTCTGCAGATTTGTTGAATGCAAGATCACCTCTATCCTATGTAGATGCCCTCTGCAGATTTGTTGAATGCAAGATCACCTCTATCCTATGTAGCAAGAGCAATTGAACTTGTCCGCTATTCTGAAATGTGACACCAACATAAGGGAGGGAATAAAATGGCACCCCTCCCTACGCCTACCAGACCAAAATTTACGCCCCTGGAATTTACACCTATGTTATGTGCAACTGACTGCTAAAATCTCGTCTGCCTGACGTATTGGTAATCATAATTTCTAGATTTCTTCAGCTCCAAAAACCGAACATTTATGTGGCTAAGTCGCGACTCGCCGGCTGACAATGTCCTGTTTCAACCAGACAGGCGCTTTAACACAGCAAGCCCTACATAATTATGTACTTCGCCACTGCTCGCAATTTGGCAGTCCCAACTCCCAAGCCTGGATAAAGGAGGACGGCAACGCTAATGATCTTTGTTATTACACAGTATCGTTAAACTGAAACTACGAGTCTACGACACCAACATAACATGTATTTCTCTAACTTTAAGTTAGAGGAATGCATGTTATGTTGGTGTCGTAGTGTTTTAAGCCAAGAAATTAGGCCTGTTAGTCTTCTTTACTGTATCTGTCCCGGCTCATCAAATCCCCAAAATCTGGCTAGCTGACAAATAATACCATTTTATGGTAGGTCTCCCTCCCCACTCGAAAACGCGATGCTTCATCCTTTCACCAAATAAGCGTCACACTGAGTCTCTGAATTTGAAGTATCGTGTATCACGACTAAATAGGCCTACTCTCCCGTTCAGGAGTTTTCCATAAAGGACGGCCGCAAAGACTGACCTACATGTATTTGGAATTTTGGATCTTCTCCCGTTGTCCGTGTTTAACATTTAATAGGGGCATATAGCCATAGGCTATAGGCCTACGTGCCTTTAGCAGCGATAATCCAAACAACGAGGCTTTGAACACGACGCGTTGCGACAGTGAACATGACAGAGCTCGGTGAAGAGTCGGTATGCTATAGGCCTACAATTCAACTATTTGATATTGTCCTGCTTCCAGAGTTTAGAAGTGCATGCGACAGAGCATCGATCACGCTAAGCAATTATTGTGAGTGAACTGTGAAGGACTTGTTCAATGTCCCCACACAGTAACTGCCTCGGGCGAGGCTCGAACCCGTTGCAGGGCGATCGATCCAGTGTTCTAACCAGTCGTCCACCGTACGTGCCATACATAAAATTTGGTTCCGGTTCTGGGTTATACGGATGGCAGATATCAGAAAGGGATCGTCACTGGGGCATGGAGTTTCCGCGACTTCTGATGGATCCGACAGCGTCGCTTTCCTCAATTAGCCTACCGATCCAGCATCGTTGTAGCATTATTCATACAAGATTCCTCTAACAGGTTGCAGGACTGTCGCGCGCGGGCTGTCTATCCTGCGGTCGGGGATTGATACCTTCTACAGGACAGTAAGATATAAAAAGTTCTGTTCCACAAGTTTCCCAGCAAACATGGCAACTACAATGACTGGAAACCGGGCTCCCCGCGCGGCTCGGACCTCCTTCGGACTACTCTCTCGGACAATCCTTCTGACTAGACGCAGCGCTCGTGAATAAGTTGGTGCCCTGCGCTTGGCTTTCGAGTGGCGTTTTAGAAGTTTGGAGATTACGATTACGACTGTGATTATGGTAGTGTTGTCCATCAAAGGCTGGATGTGCATTATATTCCGTGCGAGCGGTGCGAGGCCAGAGGGGTGCTGCTTTGGTTTCTGTATGAATTTTCATGAGTTCCGTATCTGATGTGACGTGTGTTGCGTTATGTAGTGTTGATGTGTTTGGTAGAAGTGGCAAGTGGGTCATTTCTGAATGTTTTGTTATTTGGTTTCATAGCAAATCAGGCGATATTATACAGATTCAGTAATAATTGAGGAGAGTTTATAAACAGATTCTCGACTACTGTCTTTTTAACGTGTCTGAGAAGACGTAAGTCGTAGATTTTGTATTTTTTTTATTATGTATGGCTTCAACCATGTTGGCTGCAAAGTCATTGGAGATCGACGGGGTCACATGAATAAACGTGGTTGTGTTAGGCTTTATAACTCATAATCATGATAATCGTCCAAAAACTGAATTAATCCTGTCAAGCATCTGAGGGATACCTAGGTATTGGCGGAAATGTTCTTTTCAAAATCTTCACTTTCGCTGTGAATCTGCACCATGTTCGTGCGCTACCTAGGCTACATAACATAACCATGGATGCGTAACGAATCCCCCAAGCACCAATCCCCGTAACAGAATTTCCGTCTGATCCTAGCATTATTTTTCTAAGCTGAAACAAAATTAATTGCGCAAATCTAACTGTCCCAGATATTTTCGAATTGGCAGAATAGTCCATACTAGTTTTCAAGAATCGAACGTTTGGTAGAAAAATTGTTTTCGAGAATTCGGTCAATTTTGCATTTTTACTACTCTCAGGGAATCGTGTTTTGGGGTTTCTGGTCGACCCCAACCAGAGCATCAGCTAGAGTTGTGCAGTGTTCCCAATTATCCAACTGTGTAGTTAATCCCTTGCTTTATTGTTTTTTGTCTGTGTAAACCATATTTTACTCCAGAAATTGATATGACAACATGTGGTTTCATCAATTCATTTGTTAATTGTATATATTATGATAATGATGCTGTAGAAGTCATCTGATTAGATCCCATTAAGACTATGAAAGGCTTTTCAGGACTGTCACAGGGACCACAAGCTTGTTTATAAGATTTTTGATGGCTCATCAAGTACTGATGCTAATCCATGTGACTTCAGGCTGTATACTACAGTCTATGAAATTATTACCATAAAAACTCAGTGTAAACTGTGCCAGAAAGGCAAAAAGTAATGTCTGTGTTCACCAGCTGCAGTACATTTGCTCATTTTTTCCAAGTTTTGAATAAAATAATGTTCTGTATATATATATATGGAAGTTTGCTTAGTCTGTATATGTTCTCATCTGTGGTAATTATTTCTTCAGACATGTTTATGTAATACACCATAATATAAATCTTACATGTGACGTCTCATGGTTCAGTAGGTGGTTCTTTCTTGTTCACATGAATATACTACCGTGCTCAGTGCTGCTCATTGTATTGCTTGCTAATAATTCACTCAATACAGCTTTTACATGAAGGGAGCCATGTAATGAAACTAACATAATACTTTCAAGTGGAATTGGAATTGTTAACTATTGTTTGCATTTAGTGTTTCCAATTGAATTACAATTAGAGTTGAATTGTATCTGAATTTATGTTTGTATAAATCTGGTGTTTACAAATGAATTATCATGTCTTCAGTTCAGGATATGTTTTCCCATGAGCCAATTTAATAGTGGATGCAGGGCCGTTTTAAGGTCGTCGTAGGCCCTAGGCACTCTTGCATTCGTAGGCCCCAACTGCCCGTTCTTAAATTAAAAGCGAGTTAATGCGGGAAACAGTGATGGGTAACTAATTAATTAGAAATTAATTAATTAGCTAATTAATTAGATTGGTAGCTAAATTCTAATTCTAATTAATTAGTAACAAAAATGTTGCTAATTCTAATTAAATTACTAATTAAAAGTTGTCTAAATCTAATTAAAATTCCATAATTAGCTTCATAGTTACCTTGCCTACATATTTCTTTACTTACTTTTTGCTCGATGCTTCCATGTGACTAATAAACATCAACCAATTTACTTGAGTTTTTAGTTTTTTATTAAATCTTTCAAGGAAGAATTGCCTTTTGTTATGAGATGTGTTTATGAAAAATCTCAGTAGAGCCTACATAAAAGAATCCAACAGTAAAGTAAAATTAATTGGAAAGTGTCTATTTTAGCAATTACATGTACATTCTCAGCTTCTAGTAAGAAAATAATATGGGATTTCTCAGCATTTTCCAGCTGCATCGGAAACATTATGTTGTAAGAATTTGCTTTTGCAAGATTTGTTACAAAAGAGCAAAGAAACAGGCTCGAAGACAATACTTTAGAACTCATGATAATTCCAATGTGCAAGTCCGATCTCAAATAAATATAAATATGTTCCACAGTAATAAGAAGAAACTGGATAAAGATCATTGAAATTTGAGTTTCATCATCATCTGAAATATTTGCCTAATAGATTGAACGCTTAACTGGCCAAAGAAATTTTTTGAGTCGTTTGTATTCTGACGCCAGCAACTATTTCTAGTTAATTAGTTCAGCGTTATAAATTCTAATTAATTAGTTATCCAAAAAATGGTAATGCTAATCCTAATTATGAAATTTGAAGTAATGCTAATTCTAATTAATTTGTTAAGAAATCTTAAATACCCATCACTGTCGAGCAAATGACATTTGAAGACGTTATAAGTGATCTTGCTAATGCAAATTTAGAGCCGTAATTTAAAAGTTCACATAGTTTATATTATGCTGTTGCACACTGCACAGCGTAACTTAACTTTTTATTAATAAGCATAAAAGTTAACTTGTTTCAGTACAATTATAAAAATTATTAAAGTAGAATTTGAAATGTCTTTCATTTTCGTGTCAAATTCAACCATTAAAATTATTTTTTCAATATCTCATTTTCAGACTTTCGTGGGCCCCTAAAATGTTCGTGGGCCCTAGGCACAGTGCCTACTGTGCCTAGTGGATAAAACGGCCCTGAGTGGATGTCTTTTGAACGATTTACCAGTGACATTAAAGTTATCAGCTTTTGTTATAATAACTGGTTTACAGTATGGTTTATCTATTGTTATCTAGGCTAATCTATTAACTTCTATATTGCCAATGGATGTATTAACACTGACAAGTGAAACCAACAGTAATTGTTTGATCAAAGTTTAGACAGTTTAAATGTTTGCGGTGGGCACTTTGGCATGTACTGACCTTTGTCACGTTTGTTGTTTCACATGAAGAGAGATCTGTTAGGTCTAGTCTGTCAGGCAGTTTAACCCTTTAACGACGAGCTGCCTATGGTTTCCCATACATTTTAGTACACGCTCATCGTTAAAGGGTTAATGCCTCTGTTCCGTGGGCGCTTGCCTGAATTCCCAAAGTCCTTGAAAACAATTTTTTACATCGTTGTTTTCTTTCATAAGGTGTGGAGTTGAGCCTTTGAAAAGACCCTATATAACGCTATGACAATTGTAGTCAAAAATTACAGCTCTGTTAAGTTTTAATGCTTTAAGACTTTAACAACGAGCTGCATTGCGTTCCCAGTAGCTTTTAGTACCTCCTCGTCGTTAAACTATTAGAGAGCTTATAAGGAATTACTGTTACATGTGCAGAGTTTGCCACCCTGTGAGCATGGATGGGAAGGTGTCAGTGCTGCAGATCGAGGGAATGACCTGCCAGAATTGTGTTCAGAAGATCGAGGTCAATCTCAAGAAACTGGCTTCTGTCGAGTTTGTCAAGGTATGTCTTACACAAATGTTAAGCTTGGCTTATAGCAAAAATTCAGACCATAAAATTCCTACTAACTGTTGTTTTAATATTCTACATTAACGTTAGTTTAATATTTTGCATTAATATTAGGGTAAAAGTTTACTTAATGCAATATTTTAACTGCTATCAACAGTGATTCTTTCTTTCATCATCGTTACCCCAGGCTTACGTATTTAAGTTCACTTGATCAGTCTTTCCATCTTCTTTGCAGAGGCTGACTCTTGATGTATGACATATATTTATGTATGCATGTAAGTGGATATTTGAATAGTGCCTTGTTAGATCCTGTTGCATAGGATTTGATGTATTTTTGAAACAGTGTAACCCTTTCTTAATGAATAACTGATGGCTGACTGAGTCATATTTATAATAATTTTGAATGGACGCATATATTGTTCTGTGGATGCGTTTTAATTGCGTTGAGATTTGAAGTTAGTTCTGGTCTGACTGTTGTTGTTGATTGTCACTTGAAGTTGCGTAATAATACTGCAGATAAGTCTGAGAAAAGCAGACCATGTTTGCTAAGTTGATAAGGGCCGAGGTGAATAGCCTTAATGGGGTTATAGGTTTCTTTCTTTGTAGGGATGTTGAAGAGAGTTGAACAAGTTGCTTCTGTTACATATGTTAAATGGCCATGCCTCAACACATTAAGAGGTTCTTAAGTGGTACTACATAACTGCTTGAGTAATTATACACAAGAAGAGAACGGGTGATTGAGAAGGGAATGGACAGTCATGAGGAAATACAGAGGCTCGAGAAGAGGGCAGATAGGGTAAGGTAAGGTGGTAGAGTCATTTGCTGAGTTATGACCTACATTGCATTATGCCTTTTATAGTAAACTATAGCAAGGTAAGCAATTCATATACAGGTATTTATAATAAAATATATATATATACTGTAGTGTGAATAAAAGGGTAGTATAAATAATTCATATACCACATTTTAGTTTAAACCGATCTTAGGTCACACCTTTTGTGATCTGTTAAATAGCCATATCTTAGCACGTTTGTAAGCTTCCTAAATGGTGCTATATAAATGGAAAGAATATGTGCATTACTTATGACCAAGAGTAGCTCTCAGAAGTCTGGCTATAAGGTCAAAGGATCTTTTATCCAGAGATCAGTCATGACAAACTGGATGTCCTTTCCTCACATTGCTCAGCAATTATAATTACACATTTATTAAGGGCCACTATCAGATACCAAGCATCCATTGATGGCAATGAGCAACTGTGAGTGAAGGAGAAGTGCTCAAGGTCCCTACACAGTAAACGTCTCAAGGAGGCTGGAACGAGCACTTTTTGCGTTACAACTTACAAGACAAGTGCTCTACGCAGTCAGCTACAACGAATTGTAATTAAATGATGGTGTGATATAGGAGAACTCCACTCTCAGATTATTTTTGTTATGGCTGTATCTGTCTGTGCAGTTTATTGCATAAAGGTTAAAAGTTTGACATTTTTCTACATATTTGTGTCGAAAATCCTCATGAGTAACATGGTGTGAGAGGTATCCTTACTATCGAGTGTATCCACTATCATCATACTTGATACTATCACTGGGTTAAATCATTGTCTGACAGTGTAATGTTTCTTGCATTTTAGGTTAGTTTAGAAGAGAATTCTGGCATTGTACAGCACGACCCCAACATCTTAACTGAAGATGACTTGGTCAGATGCATACGTGAACTTGGATTTGGTGCGAGTCCCGACCCGAAATTATACGAAGATGTGCTGATTGACATAGAGGGCATGACTTGCATGAGCTGTGTACGCAACATTGAAGGAAAGTTACTCTCAACAAACGGCGTGAAATTTGCCAGAGTATTCTTGGAAAGAAAGCTTGGAGTTGTCAAGCACGATCCCAACGTCGTTTCCCAGTCAGCACTTGTGGATGTTGTCAATGATATGGGATTTGATGCTGCCCTGAAATCCCCAGAGAGTGAGAAGTCAGCGGTCAGTGACCGAGCCATTGTTCGCTTCTTTGTGTCAGGAATAACATGCGAATCTCTTGTGAGAAACGTCGAGACAGGTGTGAAAGCTCAGAAGGGTGTGAAGGATGTATTTGTTTCTTTGGAGAAGGGTTGTGCGATTGTCGAATACACCCCACAAGAGACAAATCGAGAGGAACTAAGCGGTGTTATAGATGGCCTTGGGTTTGGCGCTTCATTGTGTCAGGGGTCGTCTTCTTCTGTGCCGAAGCTCAGCCATTCATCGATCCACGTGGAACGGATGGATTCGGATGACCAATCAAATAAAGTTTTGCATGGTTTGATTGAAGAGCCTGGAGTAGTGGAAGTAACAGCATTGGGAGGAAAACACCAGATTAGAGTGACTTACCATGAAGATCTTACAACTGCTAAGTGTCTCTGCGAGTCTGTTAGAAAGCTTGGGTTTATGGCGAGCGTGGTAGGCGAAGAGGAGAAGGCAGAAGACCCCGTAGAGTGTGAGATATCTGTTAAGGGTATGACATGCGACTCATGTGTCAAGAGCATCAGTGCAGCGGTCAATGAGGTCAACGGAGTAATCACCGTTCAAGTCTCTCTAGCTGATGAAATGGCCAAGGTAAAATTTTGTGGGTCAAAGACTTCGGCAGCTGCCATTGTGAAGATAATCGATGACATCGGATTTGAGGCTCGGTTGGAAAGCGGTGCAGCTGTACTGAGCATGAAGGAGGGTACGATCACAGTCAAAGGGATGCATTGTAATTCGTGCACGCGGAACATCGAGGGCAGACTTAAGGACACCCGTGGGGTGATCTCGGTGAGCGTGTCTCTTCTGGAAGAGAAGGCTAGAGTTCAATACACTCCAGAGGTCATAAGTCTGGAACAAATCAGACGCTTAATTGAGGAGGTCGGCGACTTCCAAGCCACAGTGTCAGAGTCCAGTAAACAAGGTTAGATTAAACTGTTTTCATTCTTGATTTAGGTATATATATATATATATATGTTTAAGTATATATGTATATATATATATAATGAAAGGATGTAAATACATGTAAACTTGTGTAGTCTGATGTAAGGAATGTAAATGATTAGTGGAGTGAGATGTGAAATCGGCAACAGTCTGCTGTACTAACTCCAGTTCAAAGTATTCTTTGAACTTTTTTGTGCTGTAGTTTGCGGATACACAGTCACAGCTTCTTTACAGGCACACATAATTTAATGTGTTGCCCTTTGGCTTGTTGATTGAGCTTTTGTAAGTCTTCAGGTTGCTGTTTTTTTAAGCCCTAATTAATTCTTTAGAAATGCTGCTTTTTTGGTGACTTTGACCATCAGTAGTTTGTTGAAAGCAAGTGCTTAAAATCTTTATGAAGATAGACATTTTATATATATATATAGTTGTTTTTTGTCTTTTATTGCAACAATATTCTGTTATGAAGAGTTGATAAGTTGATGTGCTTACCTCAAAGTTAAGAAAATTAAGAAAACATTTTTTAATGAAAATCAGAATTGTAAATTTGAGAATCCATAAAATTTTTTTTGAGCATAATAAAATGTAAAAAGCATTACTAGCCACTGGTAGCGCAAACTTTTAGCAATGGGTGAAAGTTGGTTTTGTCATACGGTTTCAGCTGACAGCAGTTATTGAGGTAGAGTGAAGCAACTTCTTGATTCAAACTGCTTGAAGCCTCACTTTTCACTTAGAATTATGTATTGCCATTACTGTTATGCAACAGTCTTATATAAAATAAATAAATTTAAAAACAAATTGAACAAACAATGCTTGCTGATAAAAATAGTCAAACCTGTTGTGGTCTGGTTTCTTTAGTAAATTCTTTCATTTGCCAGATAATGGACATTGCCCAACATTTCCAAAGTCAGCATCTTTGGCGTTGATACCAGAAATTATTGTCATTCCGGAATGCTCCTTCCAGAATGGGAAGAAGTCAAAGAAAGCAGATTGTAAGCCAGGAATGGGGCAAAAGGTGTCATATAACAGACAGAAATATGGAGTGACGATTCGTGACACTGAGAACGACGAAGACTTGGAGAAGTGCTTCTTCAAGGTCACTGGAATGACCTGCAGTTCATGCGTAGCAAACATTGAACGTCGACTTCGGAAAGTTGAAGGTGGGCCGATTGCAATTTTTCTTCTGAAACAGAGTGTTTGGTTACAAGGAAGAAGTTTTGTGTGGACTGTTTAGTCATAGATGCATTATGTGGAGATTTCTATGGTTTGGCCTAATAATGCTTAATCAAAAATGTCAACAAGCGGTGGGAAAATGTGCTGTCATTTAGTGCAGTAACACATGTTTGATCAACCGTGGGGCTATGCATATGCACACATAGGCAGTGGTTGTGCTTGCACAGGGTTTTGGATTATGAATAAAGAGTTTAACTATGAGTGTTTTCTTTGTAGTTGGCCTGATAAATTCTGTGTTCGTGGCCTGGTCTAGCCTTTAATATGCAGGTGTGTAACTGAGCTGGGTCCCTGAACATCACATTAACAGGGCCAATGCCAGGTCCACTTTGTGCCACTGGTGGAAACTGGTATGGGTCCAATGTGGGCCAACAAACATGGTTGTTCGAGTACGTATTGTTTCCAGCCAACTGTTTGCATTTCATTGTGTAGCATAGACCAACTGAACTTTCATGGCCAAAGAGACAATATTTTCAAACATCGTTTGATCTGTGCTGCCTACCATGAAGTTAGCAGTCCTGCTTATCAGCTTGGCTAAGGAATGAAATAATCTACTGGTTAGCATGCTGGGCTGTTAACCCAGAGTTGGTGTTCAAAGCCACACCAGATCAGAAAGATGTTGTTTAATTTCTGCTCCACTTGTACTTGCTAACACGCTCAGCTATTGTGAATATGCTGAATGTAGACTAGCGGTGGGAAGATTGATAGAGTTAGATTGGGTAATGTAGGGCTTGTAGGCAGGTAATGTAATGTAAGGCAGAAGAAAATGAAGAGCTTCCACTTTAAGCTAACCATAGAGCAGCAAAGGGTAGGAAGTGTTAGTGACTTTGTTTTCTTGGACATGGCATATTAACCGTTTAATGATGAGCATGTACTAAATGTATGGGAAACCAATGCAGCTCGTCGTTAAAGGGTTAAGGTGTCAAATCCTGTACTTTTTCTGCTTAGTGCACTCATTTTGTAGGTGAGTTGAGTTCACTGTTATGTTTTAATGGCATAAATATGCAGTAAAGGGAATTATGTGTTAGACATGTTTACGTAGTTTATTTTAAGAAGCTTCCTAGAAATTTGTGATATTTCAAAAGGAAAGAAAGGTATTTGTCTTTTAACAACTGTGTAACAGTGGCTACTTCATATTGTTTTCCAGGCATAAAGATGGTGCTCATTGCACTGATGGCCGAGAAGGCTGAAGTGAAATATGACCCGGCCTATATAATGCCGTCTCAGATTGCCAATCACATCAGTGCACTTGGTTATTGTGCCACACAACTGGAGGGTGATGTGGATGGCCAGGCTGTCATCGAAGTCAGGGTATGTCCTACAAAAGCACATAACAGGTACACGAGATTACAGTTTTTTTGCTGAGGATTAACATACTGGATTTAATCTTAAATTCAATAAAAAAATGTTGATGTTTTTGATTCTCAGACAACCTGTTTTGGGTTTGGGTCCCAACATTGACTTAGAACAACTGTTTTTCGTTATGATAATTAGCATACTAGGTGTCTTATCCTAACTTTTTGGTTGCAAGATTTGTACATTTGAAGACTTGATGACTATATGGAAACATTTCAGTTCTGCAGTCTACTTGTATTACTTGTTTGAGGTCATACTTCTTTTTTAAATATTGTTTATTTTCAACAAACAAGATTTCCTTTAAGCACTTAATTAGCAGGAATATGTGCTGGTTGATTCTAGCTAGTATGTGTACTCACTGATTTTTATTACAGAGCAGCTACTGTACATTTTATTTTGTCCCAAGTTAGCAATGATTCCTGGCAGAGTGAACATGGTGCAAATGGCGAAAGCATTAATCAATTAACTGCCGTCTTAATTATTCTTTTGTCATTTGCAATTGAAGATCGAAGGTATGACGTGTTCATCCTGTGTTCATCGGATCGAATCGTCGCTTCTGAAGAAACCCGGTGTCATTGCGGCTTCTGTTGCACTGGCGACATCTAGGGGCAAATTTACATATGACATGGAAGTGACTGGAACAAGAGACATTCTGGATGCAATCAAGGTTAAAGTCTTTCTATGGTGATGGTTGTTTGTAATGGCGATTGTAAACTCTAAATTTCTATGGTGCTACTCGAAAGCCAAGTGCAGGGCACCAGTGTATTCACAAGCATTGTGTTGTGCCAGAGAGTCATCGAATGGAAGTCTAAGTCCGGTTGCCATAGAGACCAAAGAGAGGAGGCAGAGGAGCTGCAAAGGTCGGTTTCATTGAGGACGAGAAAGCTGGAAAGGCAGAGGATTGGATGAATTGGGGGAGAAATTCTTGAAGTTGTGAGACTTCATTTTGGAGTGGAAAGTCTGAGGAGTAGAGGAGCCTGGGGCTTTTATGTTGGCTTACCAAAACACACTCAGAAAAAACATGTTGCTTACTGGAAGGCATGAAACTGTAGCCTTTCAGTGTTGTTTTGTATTATCCAAATATAGCAAACTAGGCCATTCTTTGTCATTCAAACCTATGTTTATGATAGTTTTGCTTACAGATAATATCGTTGTAGGGAATTTGTGAATTTATGTTGTATTGAGAATATGTATTGTTGTGATCTTATATAGGGATATTTATCTGCATTAGTCAGAAATAATCTTGCTTACTAAAAATTTAAAACCTATTTGGTAGTTTTTGTTGTAAAATATATATCAGAAACATGCATAGTTGCTCAGATGATAAGGGCAGATATTTTATTATTTGCTTTTGCATATTTTAGTCGCTTGGTTTTACTGCCACACTAGTTGATAACAATCAGAGAGGACTGGAGTATTTAGACCATAAAAAGGTCACAACAAAGTAAGTCAGTTATTGCGTTTTGGAACTTTGTAATCTTGTAATTCTATTTAAAAATGCACAAATTTACTGTCACTTCATCTTTTATTGAAATGCATATACTTCATGTTAGTCACTCAAGTGCATGGTACTAGAGCTTTGTTTTCTAGTAGTATTTCTGCCCATCTGGGTTTGTAGCATACATATATTTTTGACTACTAGTGGCCATTTTTTGTCTCTCATGCATTAGTACAATGGTCTGCCAGGTATTTTTGGATTAAATTGGTTTAGTTAGATCATGCTTGCAAGACCTCTTCTCAATGTTACATTGATAGGAATGTTTTGCATCATTTAGGCCTTCAGTTGTCGATATATATGTAACTAATTGACAATTGTCTGTAAGATAATTAATTTAACATTGTCTCATCTGTATTCCAGTTGTTCTGATGTTTCAAGTATCACACTTTGTAATGGGTTTTGTGAGCTGTGCATGGTTGTCCAAAGATGTCAAAGGATTTCTTTGTTGAGGGGATTCTACATTTAAATACTTGTGGCATGATTACTATAATGTTCCCTAGACACATTACATGCAAAAACTTGCTTCTTTAAGCCATTTACCAGTTTCCTGTTAGTTGGGCCTGTTTTGTATCATTGCTGTTTCATTGCTGATTTTTAAATACTGTTTGAATTGTCCTGTAGGTGGCGTAACTCATTCCTCTTTTCCTTGATCTTTGGTGTTCCTGTGATGATCGTCATGGCCTACTTCATGATTTCCATGTCTCTCAAGCCCTGTCCAAGTGATTCAGATGATCATGGAAATCACTCGGACAATTCCACGACCTCGAACAACGAAGGGTCTACAGTAGACATGCATCACGAACACATGACATCAACGGCAAAGGCATCTACGACCATGGGACACAGTAACAATTGCCACAACATGTTTATGTTGATGCCAGGTCTGTCGTTGGAGAACCTGCTGCTGTTTCTGCTTTGTACTCCTTGCCAGGTATTTATCAGTGCTTTGGCAATTCTGTGAGATTATGATTACAAGATTGCAGTTGGTGCAGCATCTCGTCATCTGGGCCATCTATCTTTGTTCAGTTCTGTGTCATCTAACTAGAAACATGCTCCTTTTATCCTGTCCTGGGAAGCCCGGGACATGTTCTGCATGGGTTACTGCCACCAAAAAAGAAAGAAAATAGTGTATGCCCCCCTTAGACCGAGAGGACTAGTCCGAATATTTACCCAAGGTTGATAACCTAATGAAGAAGACTTTTTTGGTTAGGATGCTGTATCTGTATTAACTGTTACCTAAATATGTATGTGCACCAGAGTGCATCTTTGTCAGCTAGTTAAATAAAGAATATACTTACTTACTTACTTACTTAACTGGGGCTCATAGTATATAAAACTGTAAACTCTGGCCAACCACAATATTTAAAATCAGTTCTTATTCCCCAGAGATATCATTATTCAATAAGGTCATCTGATCATCTTTGTCTGGTCATACCAAAATCAAGAACTGTTCTTGGCAAACGAGCTTTTTCAGTATCTGGACCTACTTTTTGGAACTCTCTTCCTGTGTCTATACGCTGTGCTCAGTCGCTTGTCTCATTTCGTTCTCGTCTGAAAACTTACCTCTTTCAAATTGCTTATCCACCATAGGCTGTCTCTCTGTCTCTTACGGACTGATCTTTTGGATGTTGACCTGATTACAGCTTGGTTTTGGTGTGCCATCGGTTGATGCCTTGTGCATTAGACACCGGCGCAATAGAAGTTGCTAATTACAATTTATGAACATTTAAGTGAACATTTAATAAATAAAAAGCATTCATTTGATGAATAGAATAGGTCAGTGTTTTTGTAGTATCAAGCATTTAAAGACATTTTATTTGCATCTACCCTACCTTGGTGTGCAGTTCACTTGCATTTATGGCAGTTTTTGTTCTTATTTATTTATTTAGATTCTTGGAGGTCGCTACTTCTATGTACAAGCTTTCAAGGCTCTGAAGCATCGTCAGACAAACATGGACGTCCTCATCGCCATGGCCACGTCCATTGCTTACCTGTATTCCGTTCTGGTTGTCATCATCTCTATGGCGTTGAAGGAATCTGTCAGTCCAACGACCTTTTTTGAGACACCTCCCATGTTGCTCGTCTTTGTTTCTCTTGGACGCTGGCTAGAACACGTTGCTAAGGTATGTCACAGGTCTGCAATTTGTCATTTGGTGATCTCTAACCAGATGTTATAAGTTTAGTTCTAGGATCATCTGTACTTCAAAGGTTGCCACTTTTGTTGACAGTAAAGAAACAGTAGAGCCTTTAATTACTGACGAGGATTGATGAGGCACCATAGGCGGTGACAGTGGGTGGTGAGTATTGGATCGCACAGATTCATGTATGTAATTTCAGGTCCCATACTGTATTTAACTCTTGCTAACCTTGCCACTGAGTCCTCTCTTAATTTGACTGTTTTACACTGTGTCATAATTTCATTTGGATGACTTCTATGCAAGAACATTTGTGTATGTAGCGAAGTTTGTTTCATTTTGATAGCTTGTATGTCATATTTTTAAATACTCAATCTTTCTTTACTGTCTGCAAAGGCTCATCAGTCACTCTAGGCTTGCCTAGCTTGCTTAGAGTAACACAGGGAGGAAATCCGATCGACGTATTCGATGATCGTAGATTCGGAACCGACCTGGGCTGATGAACCAAAGTCCTCCGTGCCCACCTTCATGTGGTGCAGACTGTTAGTACCCTCCCTTAATTGGGTAGGAGAACGAACGGGCACGGCAGGCAAAACCAGGGGAAGGCAATGGCAAACCACCCCTGTTACCATGCCAAGAAAACCTTTATGAATCAAGCTAATTCAAACAAAGTAGTAGTCGCAGATGGTGAGACTCCCAGGCCGGAGTGCGACTCAACAGCTACTGGGAAAGAGCGAAATGGAGAGTTGAAAGCAATTCAGTCTAATGAAGCAACAGGACAAAAGCCGAAAGGAGGTTCAGTGGCAGATCGTACTGGAAAGCAAAGACTCATCCTGAGCTGTAAAAATAAAATGAAAATAAGCACATGGAATGTCCGTAGTATGCAGAGTGGAAAGATGGATATCATTCAGAGAGAGATGGAACGACTTGATATATCAATCATGGGGTTAAGTGAAACAAGATGGAAAGGACAGGGCCATTTCAATTGGAATGGTTATAGGATTATAATGTCAGGTAAAAAAGAAAAAGGAAGAAGTGGGGTAGCAATTATGTGTGATAGAACAAGCGCAAATTCAATAATGGGTTATGATACAGTGAGTGACAGAATCTTGAGCGTAAGATTTCGAGGAAAGAAAGTTAATATAACAATTATACAAATATATGCACCAACGTCAATGGCGATTGAGGAAGAGCACGAAAGCTTTTACAATGAATTACAAAGTGTAATTGATAAAACTCCTAAAGGAGATGTAATAATGGTCATTGGTGACTTTAATGCGAAGGTGGGAAAATATAATGGAGGAGGGGGAGACACGTTAGGAGGTCATGGGTTGGGAGAGCAAAATGATGCAGGAGAGAGATTAGTGGATTTTTGCGAAGGAAACAGCCTGAGAATAATGAATACATGGTTTGAACAGCCAAAAAGAAGGTTGTATACGTGGACGTCACCAGATGGAAAACACAGGAACCAGATTGATTACATACTGATAAATAAAAGATGGAATAGCACGATAAGAGATGTTAGAACAAAACCAGGCGCTGACTGTGGAACCGATCATGAACTACTAGTAGCAACAGTGCAAACGAAACTAAAAAAATTAAAAAAAGGAGAAAGATTGATCACATACGACTGCAAGGAAATATCACAGGAATACAGAGTAGAAATAAGGAATAGATTTGAAATATTGGAGAGGGACGATGCAGAAACAGAGGAGGTTGAGAACAATTTATGGGAAAAGACAAAGGAAGTGATCTTAGAAACTGCGGAGAAATATATTCCGAAGAAAAGAAAAACTAAAACAACTCCTTGGCTATCGAAAGAAGCTATTAACATAGCCATATGCAGAAGGGAAGCAAAAAGAGAAGGAGATAAAGATAAGATAAGAAAACTGAACAGCGCATTCCAAAAACAAGCGCGCATGGACAAAGAAAAACATCTAAATGAATTATGCAAGGAAATGGAGGAGGAGGGAAGAAAAGGAAGAACTAAAACTATGTTTTCAAAAGTGAGGGAAATAACGAGAAAAAACACACCAAAAATGGGGTCGCTGAAAGCAGGTGATGGACACATAATTGCGGATGAAGAAGGAATGAAGAAAAGATGGAAGGAATACACAGAAGAGTTGTACAACGAAGATAAAAGAGTAAAGGTAGAAAAAACAGATGTAACAGAGTATGAAAATGAACCGGAAATCATGGAAGCAGAGGTAGAATGGGCTATTAAACAATTGAAAGATAATAAGGCCCCGGGTCAAGACGGGATACCAATAGAAATGGTAAAAGCTGGGGATGGCGTGATGACAAAGACAATAACAAAGATTTGTAATAACATATGGAAAACTGGAAAGTGGCCAGAAGATTGGAAAAGTTCAGTCTTTATCCCTTTATTTAAAAAAGGAGACGCAAAAGAGTGTGAAAATTACAGGACAATAGCAATGATATCACACATAAGCAAAATATTACTCAAAATAATACATAAAAGAATGGAGAGTACAATAGAGAGAGAGCTTCCTGATAGTCAAGCAGGATTTAGGAAATTTCGTGGAACACGTGATCATATTGCCAATATGAGGTGGATAATGGAGAGACAAAGGGAGTTTGGACAGAAAGTATACATATGCTTCATTGATTATAGCAAAGCGTTTGACTGCATTAATCATGAATTGATGTGGAAAACCTTGGGAGAAATGGGAATACCGAAACACTTGATTCAACTTCTTAGGGGTTTGTACGAAGATCAGATAGCGGTGATAAGGACTGAATATGGAGATACTGACAGATTCAGGATTAGGAAGGGAGTGCGGCAAGGATGCATTCTGTCTCCTTTCCTATTTAATATGTATGCTGAAAGGATAATGAGGCAGGCGGGAATGGATGAGGCTATGGAAGGAATAAAGATAGCGGGAAGAACAATAAACAATCTGAGATACGCTGACGATACAACACTATTGGCGGGTAAAAAAACCGATTTGGTAGAACTAATAAGAAGGCTCAAGAGTGAAAGTGAGAAAGCAGGACTCTACTTCAATATAAAGAAGACAAAGATCATGACAACAGAGGAGGAGGACAGTTTTGTAGTAGATGGAGAGGAAATAGAAACGGTAACTAGCTTCACGTTTTTGGGATCAGTAATAGAAAAAGAGGGAAAGTGTGATATGGAAATAAATCGTAGAGTAGCGATAGGAAAAACTGCAATGAATGGTCTGGAAAAAATATGGAAGGACAAACATGTGAGTATAGACACGAAAAAAAGATTGGTGAAGGCTCTGATCATACCAACAGTAACATACGGCAGTGAGACATGGACAATGACCAAGAAAATGAAAAAAAAGATTAACGCATGCGAAATGTGGATATGGAGGAAGATGCAGAGAATATCATGGAAAGAGAAAAGGACCAACGATTGGGTGCGCATGAGTATCGGAATTGAGAATGAAGAGACACTACAACAAACAGTGCTAAGAGCAAAGTTGAGGTTCTTTGGTCATGTCATGCGATCAGATGGATTGGAAAAGGAAATGATGTTAGCATATGGAGAGGGAAGGAGAAAACAAGGACGACCAAGGAAAAAGTGGATGGACGAGATACATGAAACAACTGGAATGAATTTGGCAGAACTGAGAGATGCGACGGCGGACAGAAGGAAATGGAGAGGCTTGATCATGAAGGTCGCTGGAGTTCCAGGAACTGACAGCACAAGGTAACAAGGTAAATCTTCAAGAGTGTGTACCAGGTAGTTATTATTGAAAACATTTACTGGGTCACTTGATTGCCTAAACAGATGCAGTTACAAATTTTCTTTATACTGTCCTAGTGTAAGGTCATTTCCTACTCGATGCAACAGCGATCTGCCAAGTCCTGCTATTCATTCAGTCATTCATTCATTCATTCATTCATTGCAAGAATTTTGTATAGCGCCCCCTTAAGAAACCTACTCAGAGTTGATCCCAGTCCAACCATGGCTATGCAGATTAGACTTCAGCAACTTGTAAAATGCAGCTGTGTTGCTCCTGGGCAGCAGGCGCGTTTCCAATGGGAGTCCATTCCAAATGGAGGGTCCGACAGTTGAGAAGGCCCAGCGCGACCTAGTCGAGGAGTGGGCCTGGGGCACCAAAAGTTCACCCCACTGAGGATCAGAGGGCCCGACGACCAACCACGTCAGAGACTGGTCAGAAAAGACCCCTTAGGTGGGAGGGGCGGTGCCAAGAAGGCACCACCAAACCAGAGCAGCAACCATATATAGGAGATGCATTTGCTTTTGTGATTCAGTTTCTCTTTCTATCACAGCTGACTTGCTTTTCTGTTTGTTGTTTACAGGGCAAGACTTCAGAAGCGTTGGCTAAGCTGATCTCATTGCAAGCAACAGAGGCCCTTATGGTCGAACTGGACAAAGAGGGAAATATTCTTCGTGAGGAAAAGCTGCAGGTGGAACTTGTGCAGAGAGGAGATATCCTGAAGGTGAATTAGTCTTTTGTGTCAGCTAAAGATTTATTTTATATGTGCATCTGCGACGAGGGGTGAGTTCCTTGTTCCACGGGCTCGCTTGGCTATTAGGCAGCGCCGTGCTTTCTCGGTTGTTGGCCCTTCCATCTGGAATGACCTACCACTTAAGCTTCGTTTTTTACTTGTAAGCCATCTGACAGGGTTCTACAAGTCCCTCAAGTCTTTTTCTTTAGTCGTGGCTGGGCCGGGAGCGCTCCTGAGTAGTTTCTTGAAGGGGTGCTATATAAATGCTCTGAATGAATGAATTTGATTAGAAAATTTTGATAAATTTCAGATTTAGTGTACGTGCCAGCATGTTTAACACTTTAACAACGAAAGCATACTAAAAGTGACTGGGAAACCAATGCAGCTCGTCAAAGTGTTTATGATGGGTCTTCTTAACAGTTGATTTGAGTGTTCGATTTTCATTTGTTCATTTACACATTATATTGTTTTTGCCACATAAGGTCTCTAAGATTACTGTAGTTTACTGTTTAGGTATATAGCTTCAATTTAGGTTATGTATTATAATGTATACCCTTTGTTTGGTGTTTCTTGTTCTTTTCAATCAATCAATCAATCAATCAGAATTTATATAGTGCCCCTTCAAGATCCCTACTCAGAGGCGCTCCCGACCCAGGCCATACGGAAGAATGCAGTCTTCAACAGTTGGTGAAACTGAGAACAGTTTGGAAGGTGTCGTAAATCTAGTGTTAGCCCGTTCCAGGTTGTTGGACCAACCACAGAGAAGGAACGGCTCTGCATTGTTGAAGAGCGGGCGAATGGGACCGCCAGATCACCGTGGACAGAGGAGCGCAGTGCTCGGCGGTCCATGCAAGTAGAAAGAGGGCGGCATAGCTCACGCATTATAATTAAGTGTTGTTTATGCATTCCTCTGTTTGTTGAATGATTCCTTGAGTCATTTAAGTGCATGTCAAGCACTGTTAAAAATGGTCAGCATTAATGTTATGTTAGATGTGTGTTTATGTGTGTGTGTGTGTGTGTATCTGGCAATTTATACAGCTCCTTCGGAAACCTCGCACAGATGAGAAGTAACTGTAGGTATAAATGTCTCTGGCTATTTATATATGCATCTCAAGAATGTTAAAAAGTTGATAAGTGAATGTTATGAAGAATGGCGATTTCCTTCAGTCATTTAAGTGCAATTGAAGCAATGTTAAAAAACTGAACGTTATATCTTGTGATTAGGTGCTGCCTGGAGAGAAGATTCCGGTGGACGGTCGAGTGTTGGAAGGTCTGTCGACCTGTGATGAATCACTCATCACAGGTGAGTCGATGCCAGTAACAAAGAAACCAGGGAATGATGTGATTGGTGGATCGTTGAACCAGCACGGGACACTGCTTATCGAGGCAACCCATGTGGGAGCGGACAGTGCTCTCTCACAGATTGTTAAACTCGTTGAGGAAGCACAGACCTCAAAGGTTGGACATTTTTCACCTGGCTACACCTGCTCGGCTTTATAATCTGTTCTTATTCTTTCGGTTATTTTGCTCTCTCTTCTAGCTTTCTGTTAGTGAGCTGTGTGCTGTTGTTTGAAATTTGTTTTAAATACTCATTATTAGATGAAGTAATGATTTTTAGGCTGTTTTATGTATGTATGAAGTTCTTCGTGAAATTTTATGTTCTGCTGAGAATGATAAGACTTTTCATTTAACTTTTGATGGGGTTTCTTGATGTTTCTTTTAGGCACCAAGCCAACAGTTGGCTGATAAAATAGCTGGATATTTTGTGCCTGGAGTCATCCTGGTGTCTCTTCTGACTCTCATTTCCTGGATCATCGTTGGCTATGTTGACATCAACCTCGTTGATCCAGATTATGCAGTCAGTATCATTTTGTTCCTCATGTGAACGATCTACGTAACTTATCGTCAACGTAACTTATCGGTCAGAAGATTGATCTACAATGGGATTTAGATAAAGTAACAATAAAGTCTTCACTCTGCCTTGCATGGGGTAATTTTCCACTGCCTTAGATATTATCCTTTGGATAAAAACCTCTGATTTTTCTTTTTTGCCAGTTCCTTACTATTCCTAAGGTGAGAATTGAGGAAGAATAGAGCAGTGTTTAAATTTTTTATAGCTTAAATTGCATATTGCATAAAACATTTTTCTGAATGAGGTAATAAAAATCAACCTTCGGGTAACAGTTCCATATTATGGAGGAAGTAATTATTACTTTATCATGCATGTACCGTGTAGTCACGCAGCAATTTAAACGTGAGGCATAACAAAACGTAACATAAATGAGTATTTGCAAAGCACAACTTTAAGGAACAACTCATCAGTAGCACTTCCGATGCTTCAAGGTGAACCTTTGTTCAAACAAAATATACTTCAAGTGCGTGTGGAACAGAGGAGATAGCCTATCTCCTCTGTTCCACAAGTACTTGAAGTCTATAACTAGCTCAGTTCTAGTTTTATGAGGAAAGTTGTTCCAGGCCACAGGAACGACGAAAGCTAAAATAATAAATTCAGTGCGTTGAGGGATTGGTAACCAGTGTAAGGTATCGTGCATTTAGGTAGATATATGACCACATTTTGGGATGCCACCAATCAGATGAGCAGAAATGTTGAGCATGGGCTGTAATTTCAGGGTAAGAGAGGAGCCCAGACCAGAATAGACAGCATTCCAAAATCGATCCTGGAGGAAATGAAGGCGTGGGTCAGAGGCATGTATGAGGTATCTGCCATGCGGTTGTCTTGATTGATTAGATTGGATAATGGAAATAATATATCTTAGTTTGTATGAGTTAATGATAAACTTGCGCCATTCAAATACTTTTGTAAATGTTTAATGTATTTAGGCCAAAGGTCGTAACATTCACGAGGCCGTGTTTGAACATGCATTCCGTTTTGCAATCACAGTCCTCAGCATTGCTTGTCCCTGTGCGCTTGGCCTGGCAACCCCTACAGCAGTCATGGTTGGCACTGGCATCGGTGCGTCAAATGGCATTCTGATCAAAGGAGGAGAGCCGCTGGAAAAAGTTCACAAGGTATGTGACACTGCAGTTATTCTTCATCCATCACTGGAAATTAAAGCTATGTCTATGTGGTAGCACTATCGTTTACTGTGTGTTAAGAAATTTTGTATTGATTTTACATACACTTTAACCCTACAAGAAAACTATACAAGTTTGTTATATTCTTGGGCCACTCATTTTTGTGTGAACGTCTATGGATACCTTATATGTTGTTGTTGTTTGTTTGTTGCTGTTGCTGCTGCTGTTGTTGTTGTTACGAACATTTTTTACATGCACTCCATGTAATTCTGTAATAAAAAGTTTGTCAGTGGTATTTGTATTAGATTCTAAATTTCTCACAATTGTGGATTATTGTATTGCTAATTTATGGCTCAGTTTACTTTGGTAAACTTAGGCGTTCATGACACAGTTTTTCAAGCTGTTATGTTTCATGCATTTTTCTGCATTCTGATCCATTTAGCACTGGCCACAGTGTAATTTTCTTTATTCAGCAGCATTTGGTCTTTATTGCATCGAGTGTGATGTCTTCATTGTTTGCAGATTAACAGCATAGTTTTTGACAAGACGGGTACTCTCACTCACGGCGTCCCACGAGTCTCCCGTGTTGCAATGTTTGTGAAGGAGTCCATTTGCCCTCTTCACATCCTTCTGGCAATTGCTGGCACAGCAGAATCCAGCAGTGAACATCCAATCGCAAATGCTATCGTCAAATACGTTAAAAAGGTAATCAATCGGCTGTGTATCTCTTTCTCGTGTGTTATTTCTGTCTTTTATACTTCTGTTTCTTTCATGTTTCTCTTTCCTTTTACTATCTGTTTTGTGTGTGTTTCTTTTCATCTTAATTTTTTCTAAATCATTGAGATGAGTAAGTAATTAAGTGAGTATGTAGTCCTTTTGTTAACACACCATAATATGTTCATTGGTTGAATGAGGTATCTTAGGCGTCAAGATAATGTGCTCGCTTCCCTGTTAAGAGATGCTTGAAAAAGAAGGCTCCATATGTTTGGGAACTTTCTATGGTGCAATGGCAGGCTGAAACTTGCTAGGGCACTCTGCACCTTGATTTCTGGCCATCCAAGGAGCTAGAAGAGACCACTGAACGACCAAGACACACAAGGACCCAGATGGTGGGAGTGGATTGTCACCCGTGAAATTTGGCTACATGTATCTTGAAACCTGCCAACCATTCCAGGACCAGTAAGATTGGCAGGTCTTCAGGATACACATTGCCCAACTGCTTACATTTGCCTAAACAGTGGAGTTATTCATGCCAGACTGCTCTTTTGCTTTGAAGATGTTGAGAGTGGAGCAGCTGGGCAAAGTGACCAACTTCACTGCTGTACCTGGCTGTGGCCTCAAGTGCAGCGTATCTAATATCGAGTCAGTCATCGAGTCCGAGATTGCTGACGTGGAAACAATGAACAGACGTAACAGTTCACTGAGCATAAAAGCCCTCATCACAAGGCTCCAGTCGGATGAAGACGCTGGTTCAAGTTTCCAGATTGAAGGTAGGTTTATCTTAGCTTTAAGATATTAAATAGCTTTCATTTGCAATCATCTAGCTGGTATCCATGACTGTAACAATAGAATTATAACAGTTTAGTTTGTAAGCATATTGGTCATGTAATGTAATGTAATTGAACATTTATATGGCACCCCTTCAATATATATTCTCAGAGGCGCTCTCTGTATAATGTTAAATGTCATTACGAACAAATATATTGCATCAGTTAGCAAAACCATGCACAGTAAGCTGAAAGAGTCACCAGCGGTGGGCCCACACACACACATGGAACCAACCAACAGATTCCTGTTGACAGCTGACAGATGGCATGGAGATGTTCAGAGCCTCTCATTGTAATTACCCATTTTTATAGCACTTTTTCATGAGAGAATCCTGAGAAGTACTTTCTAAATGACAACTTAAGACCATGAGGAGCAAAGAGGGAATGGTTTCAGCTGTGGATGAAAGGGCAACTTGAGGTGCTTATTATTCCAGTTTGAGGGAACAGCTATGGTAAACCTTGACAGCTGCTTTTCACTGCTCTGCATGTAGACTGCTCCAGGAATCTATTCTTTTCTGTTTCTTGCCCTTTACTTCAAGCTAGCTGTGTATGTTATTCAGTACAATGGCGTAGATCTTGGTCTCCCTGTAGTCTTTGTTTTCACTATTCCTTGTTCCAATACTAGTGTTTTGGTGCATGCATTCTGTTTTTGCTGCATGACATGCGACATACAATTGGCCCTGCAATTTATTTTGTGAATATCGTCTGCAGATAATCCAGTTGGTGCGATGGCCTCTCAGATCTATTCCGTCTTGATTGGTAACCGGAAGTGGATGACCCGGAATGGCCTGGAGGTGGCAGATGACGTGAACAAGGCCATGGAGGAACACGAAGTTCAAGGACAGACTGCCGTTCTCTGTGCCATTGATGGTAAATGTATTTTTTGGAAGCAGGTAAATTACATTTGTGCTAATGGAATTAACGTTTTCAATTTTTTAAACTGTATGCTTGTCCTTATGCATTCGATGGTAAAGTGTGGACTCATTTACGTGCTCCTGGTTTATGCACTATGCTGCGTTAACTTGTAGGGGTGTTACACCCCAAAGATATTGACTTAACACGTTGCCTGGTTTGCATGCTGCATCATTGAGGCCTTCCACCCACAACTTCATGTTAACGAGTCCACAGTGTAGTTGTGTGATGTGGGAGCCAATTGGTAAGAGCACTCATTTTCCAATGCATGTGTGGATTCTCTGTCTTGGGTTGTGATACTGGATGTGAACTTTGTGTGACTAGGCAACATTGATTTCTGAACGTCCATTTAAGATTTCTGGTGTTTCAGGGCGAATTGTTGCAATGCTTGCCGTTGCTGACACGGTCAAATCGGAAGCGCATCTGGCAGTCTACACCCTTAAGAAGATGGGGCTTGATGTGATGTTGCTTACTGGAGACAACCGGAAAACAGCAAAAGCAATTGCCAAACAGGTACAGAGACAGGCAGAGACAAGGACAAACAGAAAGAAAATTAGACAGAGCAGCCTCGCATGCATGTAATATAATCATACTAGGGGTAAACAGTGTTGTCCAAAAATTTTAATTTAATTGCCATCAATGAAACAGTGCAAAACATTTTTGTCAGCTAATCTAAAAAACTGTTTTCCTTAGTGTTGCAATGTGGACATAGAACAGTACTAGGGGCATGATTAAAAATTTTCTTTGTAATTTTGAAGGAATTCTCTTATTTTGATGATTTCTAAATCTTGTCAGTTTCTATTGATGTTCTAACCAGGTTATAATAAATCAGCTGAAGTGGCTTAAACTTATTGATAATCATTTTGATAATCATTTGGCTTAAGATTGTTGACATTTTATGCTAAAGATTGTTAACATTTTATGTTAAAGATTGTTAACATTTTATTCTAATTTATTTATAGATTCAATGTAGTTTATGCCATGTTTTGATTGAATAATTTCTGCACAGGTTGGAATCAACATAGTCTTTGCAGAAGTTCTTCCTTTACACAAGGTGAGCAAGGTTAAGGAGCTGCAGAAGAAAGGTCGAAAGGTCGCCATGGTGGGTGATGGGGTCAACGACTCGCCTGCGCTTGCCCAGGCGGACGTTGGGATAGCCATTGGAACAGGAACGGATGTTGCCGTAGAGGCTGCAGACATTGTTCTCATCAGAGTTAGTTGATACTGAAAATTTACATTGACCTTTGTAGCTATTTACTGATGTTTATTCAGTGGTATAAAGCCATTTTGCATTTTTGAGTTGCATGGAGTTATTGTAGAAAGGCAGTCGTAGGTGGTAAGACACAGCTTATAAGTATGTATGTTTCTGGCATGTATGTACCGTATGCATGTTTGTATGTATTTGTGAATAGTTGTGTTATGACTGAACATTATCAAACTGTAATTCGTACTTGCTTTGATAAAAGTTATTGCTAATGAAGTGTGCTTTTGCAATAATAGTGAATCAGCAAATCACTCGTAATTCAGTACATTCACAAACTTCATAAACTTTGAGACACTTGAGCTCACTCTAAATATAAACATTTTATTCAAAATTCTTCCCTAATGGTTTTAGTTTAAAAGGAACAATTCTGGGGTGTAAGACTTTCAAAAATCAAATTTTAATTATTGTCATATCGTAAGCGTGACCCTAATGCATTTGTGTGAGGGGCTGTGGTCAGACTAAAAACGATATTATTGTTATCTTTCTGTTTCTGACAACATCAGAATGATCTTGTGGACGTTGTTGCTGCCATGAAGCTGTCAAAGACAACCGTGCGTCGCATCCGACTGAACTTCTTTGCTGCAAGCATCTACAACTTAGTTGGTATTCCAATTGCTGCAGGTCAGTGGAAGTCTGAATATGTCTTCTCTTTAGCTGACATTGAAAGCATATATATCTATATCACCTGTCTGTTTAGCACCTGTGTGTGTGTGATGTCTCCTCAGAAATACTCAGTTCAGATCCATGAACGAAGGTAGTTTTCCAAATGCTTGAGTTGGTGTTTACTTGCCAGAGGTACAACTGTGGCTTTTGCTTGCACTGTTTCTATATCAGCAGGTAAATAGCAAATACACGATACTTAACCCTTTGAGTGATTCGACACACATATACCCGTGGCTCCTGGGCAAGTTTTGGCTTTTGAGAAATTTTTTCTTTTACTTTGAGAAACTAAAAAATATAATATGACCCTGTGTTGTAACATGTAATTTTCTTATCTTCAGCACAACATAATGATCTTATTTATATCTTATTTATCCGGTAGTCACTGTGTCTCTTCACATAGCATCCTTTGTGCTACAGTTCAAGGCTATAGTTTAATGAATTATCACCAAAATTCAACTTTTGAATGATATTTATCCAAACAGTTATTGTTCCTAGTTCCAATATGCATGTAAACTTCTCATGCTTTACACCAGTATGCAGTTTTACAGCACTTAGGCAAGTTTTTGCCTTGGCTTCTGGATGTACTCGCTTGGCCACCTTGTAGTTCTCTGGGCAGACAATGCCTCTGTTGTTAGAGGCTGCACCTTCTGAACGCTCAGGTGAATGTGCTGGGACATTGGGCTCATTCCATAAATAGTCTTGTCTAAAACATAGTTCTCCAACAGACTATGATTTCTCAGTGTGGTTTACTTAAAGTTAGTGTGATAATGGCACATTTGAAGTTGTTAGGTTAAAATAGAAAGGGTGGTTTGTTTTGCAGGAGTTTTCATGCCACTTGGCCTGGTGCTGCAGCCGTGGATGGCATCTGCTGCAATGGCATTGTCTTCGGTTTCTGTCGTTGGACTGTCTCTTCTCCTCAAACTGTGAGTTAAACAGATTGTTCTGTTGATGCTAGTTATAGAAAGTCGATTTGATTAGGAGATGTGGTTCGTGTGTTCCAGCCATGAACATTTTAGTCAATCACATCTGCTGCTCTCTCTCTCTCTCTCTCTCTCTCTCTCTCTCTCTCTCTCTCTCTCTCTCTCTCTCTCTCTCTCTCTCTCTCTCTCTCTCTCTCTCTCTCTCTCTCTCTCTCTCTCTCTCTCTCTCTCTCTCTCTCTCTCTCTCTCTCTCTCTCTCTCTCTCTCTCTCTCTCTCTCTCTCTCTCTCTCTCTCTCTCTCTCTCTCTCTCTCTCTCTCTCTCTCTCTCTCTCTCTCTCTCTCTCTCTCTCTCTCTCTCTCTCTCTCTCTCTGTGGATCGTTTTAACCTATTTCGTTCCCGGGCCAGGACGGCCATCACTCAACGTTGAACTTTTGCAATTGTAGATCCATCCTTGTGGAATAACCTTCTCCACAAATTCGGGCTCAGATAATGACTAATGGTCTCATCACTTCTGTCCGCTGCCTAAAGACCTTCTTGTTTCCTCGGGCACTTACACTGGGAGCACCTCTGAATAGTTACTACTGCTAGAGGTGCTTTATAAGTATCCAAATAAAATACAATAAAATTTATCTACAAGGTTACAGAGGATTAGCAATTACCCTCATAAATCACAGTTTAAATTGAAAGCAACCATAATTAGATTTAATGCCTGGTGCTTTATGATAATGGCACCATAGAAGACTGTCAGTGTAGATTAGATTTGTCTAATTCGTTAAGCATGCAAAACTAGTTTTTAAATATGCTGTTCACTGCATCACACTGAAGTTTTCCGTCTGACGGTTGATTGTCTGTCTCTGTCCTTGAAGGTGGAAGAAGCCGAACTGCAAGCAGCTGGCGAGCAAGCAGTACATCTCGGACTATAAGCAGGAGATGTCTCGACCGGGTGACGACCACATCGTAATCTACCATGGCGTCATGAACGACGGTTTTCCGGAGCTGAAGGAAACCAGCCTTCGAGACAGCATCCTTCAGAAACTCAGTCTCAGCAGCTGGACGCCACGAGTCGTCACCATGGAAACGGCCGACCGCAAGAGCCTGCTCAGCTGCGAAGATGTGGTGGACGATACGGGGGAAGATGATTCTGATACAGAAACCTGCCATCTTTAAATGTCCATGCATCTTCTACACAAGCAGGATGCTTGAGAGCTGAATAACTCTTGATGAATTTGCATGTACTTACATATGATAAGGGCGTTATATAAATGTTGACAACAATAAATGTAAACCCTAGAGTTTATGAAATCACAGAAATGGGGCTTTTCTGTGGATGAATTGACATCTTTATAACCCTCTAAGTTACTCGGACTTTAAGTTAACATACCCCATATTACGTTTTTCTGGGATTAGATGTAAAGGATGAAGAATATCAGATCATGTTATGCAGTGTACAAAGTCTGCTTCTAAAAGCATTCCAGATTTTCATGCAAAATTTAATATTATTTTCGATGCCTTGTTTAGGTTCGTGAGGATCACTCATTATCAGAAACTCCCTTTTCGTGACCTTGGTTCGTTGCTGCTCGCAGCTTTAGTCTTAAGTCTTAATTAAACATTTGTTTCAAGTCTTGTCTTTCCTCCCTCCCAACAGGTGTGTGTGTGCATGTGCGTGTGGGTGTGTCTCATACGACTAAAGAATTGGAAAAGCAAGTAGGGTATAAAAGATTTAGGTGTTCAGAGACTCGTAGTCATGTCATGTCATGGTAATAACTATCATCTGCAACATTAACCTCTTGTATAAAATCAGTTTTAATGGCAAGTTCTTGACCTGGGCTCATTATTTAGTAAACTGGTGGAAGCCATAAATTTTCTGCTGATAACCTAGGAGAATGACTAGGAATCACTACCATTATTTGCCAAGTCATGCGACTCTTATAGAGAGAAACTGTTTGAAAATTGGGTTTCTCTATGAAAGGTCATTTTGGGGCCAATAAGCAATTTGAGATTTTCAGGATAAACAATAACCATAACCATCAATTTATTGCTCCAAACATTGACAAAGTAACATTTCGTTGTACAAAGAACCAAGATCTGTTGGTTGCAAAAGGGAACCCAGAAGGGACCAGAGTAACCAGGATAACTCATGATACCAGTTGGACAAGTTATGTAACCTTTAGACTTAGAGGGCCTATAAATGAGAAAATATATGAAAATAGGCGTTTTCTGTGTTTGCCTGTGTGCATAAAAAACGAGTCGAAACTGTCTAAACGGGCATAACTGTCAGTTATTGGTAGTTTTCAGAAAATTCTGTGGAGAAATACAACAATATGAAATTTTAAAATAATTATTTAAGCTGCAGCTTTCCATATCAATTACCTGAATGTGAATATTAAACCAACTTGACAGAGTTACTGTGTTGTAAGCCTCATCTCAGGAACTACTGCACCGACCTGAATCCCGATTTCCTGAAAGTCATGAAAATGCTAAATTGACTGAATTCCGAAAAAGAATTTCTACCAAGCACTTGAATTTTGAAAACTAGTATTGCTATGCAGAATGGTTCTGGGTGCATAGCGAATCCTCACAATACATTTTCTGCCAGATCTGCGAATTCTATTTTGTAAGTTAAAATATAAATTATATTCAAAAATCTAACATTCGAGATATTTTTAATATATACTATTAATTTGGCCAAATAGCCCATACTAGTTTTCATGATTGGAACACTTGGTACAGAAATGAAATGTGTATTGTGACAGGTTCATGGAAAGTTTTATTATAACATAAATGATAATTAAGGTCATTTGGTTCGTTAGTCTGATGAACACAGATGCAGCCCATCTGCCTCTGGCAACACCCGGATTATCCGTGATGCGACCGCCTCCGTATAATGCACAGCTTTTGGTTTAAGCAGCATTAATGAACGTGTGCACAGCATGCAATGCTTGCTGTGATGATGCTTGCTGCACATGATGATGCTTGCATGGTCTGTGAAATCCTGAGTCGATATGTAAAACTGGTTTGGTTCAGCCAGGGGCATCTAACCCCCCCCCCCCTCCTCCACCTGGAATGGGAGAACAAAGCCCCACTCTGGCTGACTGTATTAATTTCGTTGCAGGTCGTTATATTATCGGAAATCAACAACCCGCCAGTTTATGTCCAAAACGTTAAACCCCCACTTCTGGCAACTGTGGGAGAGCTCCCCCATTGGTAGACTCCACTGGGTTCAGCTTCTGAGCTCTTAGAGCTATTCTGTTAAATCAGGTGACTCAGAACGTTTAAAACATTGGAACCTTTCCCTAATGATGTTTTTGGTTATTTCAAATACTAATAATAACAATTATGGTATTAATAATAACCTCAGTTAACAGCCACTAACATAATTTCCATAGGTAAAATAAAAATAAATTAATAACAATACAAAATAATAACAATAATAATTATACATTAATAAAATAATAATAATTATCAAGGTCTCAAATTCCTGCCTTGGGTAAAACAATTATGGTTTGTTCAATATGTCCTGAAATTTGTTTAAATCGTGAGAGATCCAAAAACTAATAAGATATTAAGTAGAGAGGAGAGTTCGGCACGCTGGAAGAGAGTTCGGCACGCTGGAGGAGCTTGGAGGAATGGTCAAACCTGAAGAGCTCGGGTTTGTCAGGGTTAAGTTTGAGGTGCATAGAAAAACAACATAGCATGATGTTGTCAATGCAGGCATGGAGTCTCCTTGTAGCATCTGCAACCTCATTTAGTTGCAGATGTACATAGAGTTGGGTATCATCAGCATAGAGGTGGATTCCTGTGACATGACGAGAGGCAATGGCTGACAGTGCAGAGGTATAGAGGATGAACAGCAGGGGGTCCTAAGACAGAACCTTGTGGGACACCAAAGAGTACAGCAGTGATGGATGATATGAGGGAGTTGATGCGAACGTAATGAGTTTGATTAGAGAGGTATTATAACAGGTTGTGTCTGTGACAACTTGGTTATTCAGAATAAACGAATATTGATTTATTGATTGATTGATTGATTGATTGATTGATTGATTGATTGATTGATTGATGATTGAGGAGCCAAACCAGTTGAGATTAGTGCTAGATATTCCAAAGAACTGTTGCAAGCAGGATACAGTGATCTATGCAGTCAAAAGTAGCAGAGAAGTCTAGGAGTATTAAGGCAGTCACATATCCCTTGGGAGCAGCTAGGACAAGGTTGTTATAGACTTTCAGGAAGGCTGTTTCCGTGGAGTGGAACTGAAGAGATGGAAGAAGGTTGTTTGCAGAGAGGTAGGGGCAGAGCTCTGTCATTTTAATAGGAAGGAGACATTAGAAATAATAGGTCTGTAGTTAGGACAGAGAGTTGAGTGGGATCAAGACCACTCTTCTTGAGACGAGGACGAATAACTGCCTGCTTCTGAGAGTTAGGAAGTACAGTGTCTGCCTGAAGAAATATGCAAGTTAATAAGGAAAGCTAGGATAAAGGTGAAAAAGTGAGATTGAGATTTAAGAATTCATGTAGGAACAGGGTCAAGTTCAGTGTTTGGATGTAGATTTCATCAGTAGGCAAACAATGTCAGGAGTGACAGGGTCAAAGGCTGACAGTGAGATTGTAGTAAACATAGGTATCTCAGGAGGAGGAGGAGGAGGAGGAGGAGGAGGAGGAGGAGGAGGAGGAGGAGGAGGAGGAGGAGGAGGAGGAGAGTTTACAGTGCTATCTCTAACATTGTTAACTCTATCTAGGAAAGAATTTAAGAACTCATCTGGTGTGCCAGCTTGGCAGTCTGGAGGAGCTGGATGGAGGAGAGAATTCATGATGTTCCCGGTGTTTTTGCTTCCCTGTGCACTGCCAAGTCGTCTACATGTGAAATCGGCACGCCTGTTCCAAAAGAGGTGTCGTTGTTTGACTTATTGTTTAATCCAGGATTCTCAAGTTTTGACTGTTCCCACACGACAATACAGCCTTTCGAGTCTCCTGCTTAACCCAGTGCTTTTTTCAGCCGGAGCGGTCCGGAACGGCGTTCCGGGACCTTTATTCAGCCATTAAAAATAATTTAGTAAATTAAAATTTTTAATAAAAAGTTATTTAAAATTTACTTAGATACTTTAATTTAATTTCAGTGCTTTCAGTGTTTATTGATTTATATGAAATAGAAATATTAGCATAAAATATGCCCCTATAATTGTTCTGAATTTTTTTAGTTCCGGAACCTTTTTTTCTAGAAAAAAGCACCGGGTTAACCTCTTTGACTTCGAGCTTTCCCTGTCAAACCATGAGTATCCTGTCCTTCGTCTTATGTTAATGGTGTGCTGAGAAGTCAGTAAACCTTGCAGTGTGGAATCGTAGAGTAGAAAGGCTTGCTCATGGTCAGATGAAGGTTGAGATGTCAAAGTTATTTGTAAGAGTTCAGTGGCAAGGAGGTCTTGGGTGAATGCATCCAGGTTGAAGTTTGTGAATCTTTGGCCCTTCACAATATTACGAGTCGATTACACTGTCAATCGATGCAAAAGCTGATTAGAGGGTGATCTGAGGGGGTGGAGATAGAGAGATTTTGGATGAGAGCATCTGTAGGTGTGATGATGACATCAAGAGTATGTCCTCTGTTAGGCATGGACACCGATATATGTGCTGTACAAAAAAGAGAGAGTCGAGAAGATGTGTGATGGCTGTGGTGTCAGAATGATTAGCATTGTCAAGGTGTATTTTGAGGTCTCCAAGTACGGTAGGTAGGTAGACAGGATAGATGAGAACTGTTTTATTAAACGAAGATATATCATGAGAAAAGAATTTGAGAATTCCATGAAGAACAAAGGTGTTCCCTGGGAGCCAGGGCGGTAAAGGCCAACGACAAGTAGCCGTTGGCATCCAGAAGTGACAAGAAGGAAGAGATGTTCAAAGGTACTTAGGTAAATCTTCCATGTTCAAAAGTGCCAGAGGTAAAGCTTGATGATAATAAAGGGAAATTCTATAAAATCATATGCCCAATTGTTTCTACAAATATAAAATTTTCTGATCCATGTAGAAGTAAAGAAGTTCAAATTAATAGACTGAGGCTTGGTGTAGCCATTACTAATAAAAGACTATTTCAAATGAGAAAACACCCTACTGGGTTATGTGATACTTGTAATGTAACGGAGAGTATAGGACATCTGTTATTAGAATGTAAAAAAGAAAATATTTCAAATATCCTAAAAGATAAATGTAATTGTTATAAATCAGAATTTAATTTAAAATCTTTGCTGGATATAGGATGTTTGCAGAGTACAGTGTATAATCTTGTTAAACTAATTAATAAAGGAAAAATACTATGAATACTAAAATACTATAATTACTGACATAAATATCAGTTTCATATCAAATCTATTACAAACATATGACTGGACACATTGGTTGTAACTAAAGTACCAATTAAAACAAAACAAATATTTCATATGTGTGATTAATGGTCATTTAATTTGTTTTTTAAATTTCATTTTGTAATGGTATTCATTGTTATATAAGAAAATGTTGAATGGATTGTTTAATTAAGTTATCCTGTTATGTAAATAACTTAAAGATGTATTATTATAAATAGATGTATGTTATAATTAAATGTGTAACTGATACATGTATGTATAAATTACACATAATGTACTGAGATTCTGTTTGAAAACAGGATAGGATGTTATTATAGAAAACCTAGAAATACTGTAAATAACTTTGTAAACATGTTTGAAAAAAAAGAGCTGAAACAGCCAAAAAGAGCTAAAATAGCCAAAAAGAGCTAAAGTAGCCAAAAAAGAGCTGAATTAGCCACAAAGAAAAAAAAGAGCCAGAAAGGCCAAAGTGAAAAAATGAGAAAAGATGGAGAAATACCAAAAAAGAGGGAAAAAATAGAAAAAGAGAAAAAGAAGGGAGAAATGAGAGTTACAATAAAAGAGCCAATGGGCCAAGAAAAATGAAATACATTAAAAACACTAAGACGTTAGCGGCCATAGTTGCCAAAGGACGTCGTTAAACAACTGGAATCATCATCAGCTTCCTAGCTCGTGTTTTATGGTGCGGGGAGTTTTATGGTGGAATATGCATATCCCAGTATGTGGACGTCTCTCATCGTGGCTAGTAAACACAGAGATAGCCTTCAGGAGTTCAGGTGTTGACATCGTGACTGCGGTGAGTTGCTGACGTCATGCCAAATCTGAGCAGCGCAGAAAACATCGAATTCTGAGGAAGCAATAATTATTAGTCCTGCACTGAGGCGCACATTAAGGGGGGATGCGGATGCCGATACGAAGGGGACCAGTGGCGGCGCCAGGATTTCAGGTTGGGGGGCTAAAACTCCAATCCCTTCCCTTTCTCCCCACCTTCCTGGCATTGGCAGTGATTGCCCACTTTTGTTTGGGGGTCTGAGCCGCAGTTGGGGGGGGCTAAGTCCCCCTAGCCCCTCTGGCGCCGCCACTGAAGGGGACGGTGGGTGGGCAATGGAAGTTTCCTCTCCAAGCACGAGATGCTTCACTGCAGTCTCCATATTATTATAATGATTCACAATTTCATTGTCCTTCATTCTGTGATTTTATGTTGACATGCTCTTTTCATAACAGATAACATTTCACTATGTTCAATTATTGGCGTTTATTATCGATTGTCACGCAATGCTTTCATTAGTGACATCTTCATCAGCTTTTACTGTCATAAGTTCTACCGTGATCCGCGTTTATCATCATTGCTATGTCAATCATGTTATCTATAAGGTCTATTCATCTGTAGGCCTATGTAGTAATACGAGTAGCCTATAGGGCCTACCATAAATTTCGAAAGTACAAGAATAATCTGAATTGTGTGTGAATTCCAGTGGAAGCCAGTTGCTGAACATGAATATTGCTTGAACGAATAAGAAACAAAAACAAAACTTATCGCCCTAAAATTTGAATGCAAAAGATTTAAATGTGTGTGTGGTGAAAAAATAAGAGGTCTACTATAAGAGTACCGTAGTAGGCTATATACCTCTGAGAAACCACAAGTCAACAACGATGAGCGAATTCTATTCGTATTTCCATCTGACTTCCCTTGACAACCCTTCTGACTCGACGCAGCGCTCGTGAATAAGCTGCAGTGCCCTGCGCTTAGCTTTCCAATAGTGCTTTAGACATTTGAAGCTTACGATTCTGGAGCAGAGACTCCAGGCTCCAGAGACTGGAGCAGTGATTGCAATGTAGTATATGCTATCGGAATATTGGATCCGCGGGAATTTGAGCGGCTGTCTGTCATACCTGTATCCTTTAGTCTATAGCATCCTCTGTGCTGCTGGGCTCAGGTGAGAGAGAGAGAGAGAGAGAGAGAGAGAGAGAGAGAGAGAGAGAGAGAGAGAGAGAGAGAGAGAGAGAGAGAGAGAGAGAGCGATATAGGGAGGCTGGTGGCCGCTGTGTGTGATCTGTGATCGTGCGTTGAATGGCGCCAATGTATCACCTGGATTAATGCCGCTTGCATTAGTCTGCTTGTATACTCGACAAGGTAATCTACCAGCGTGTATCATCTGCCACAGTGTTAGCCATTGATTCCACTTTGTTGTCGTTTACTGGCCGTGATTCCATTCCGCGAAAATGAATAACCTGTACCAGGTCTACAAAGAGATGACGAACCGACGTCCCACAAGTAAAATGCCCTCTCTGGAACTGTCCGAGGGTTCTGGGGTCGCCAGCCGCGGCGCCGTTGCTTCCAGTGATGGGGGTCCGGACATAACAGAGGAGCAGGGTCCATCGGTGACACCCATGACGAAGGACGACCACCAGTTCCTGTTGTCTGTAGAAAGAGGTGACATTGTCACGGTCAATCGCCTCCTCGAACAGAAATCCGCCAATGTGAACTGCCTCGATCTTCTGGGACGGTCAGCGCTTCTCATCGCGATCGACAATGACAGCATCGAGATCGTCGACTTGCTTCTGCGTTACAATGCACAGATTGGAGACGCAATTCTGCATGCAATCAACGAAGAGAATGTCGAAATCGTCGAACTGCTTTTGGCCAATCAGCAGAAAAACAAAAAAGACTTGCGAGTAAGTTTTTTTCTCTCAAGTTGTCCTTTTTATAGATTGCGGTGAAGGTCTGCATGCACTTCGGCTAAAGGTCCTTCAACCGTGCAACCCATTAGTTTCTGTAGAGTCACGTAAACAAAGCACTAATTAGTACTGAACTAATTAGTACCTACCTTTGGCCAGGTGACCGCTTGGTTTCCTTGATATGACACGGGCAGGCACCGGTAATTTAAGGACTAAACAAACAAACAAACAAACCAAACACTGCATTAGCAAACCGAGCTCACAGCAGCTATTCTTTCTGTGTTACAACATAATTATATGATTGTCATGACATGTCAAGGACATATGTCAAGATGTCAAGGATATATGTCAAGGACATTGCTGTAATGACGTTACTCCAAGCTTCAGCTGATTGACTGAGGCACGGCTATCAATTCTACTTAAATATGAAATGCTTGCTAAAGTGTGCATTGAGAACAGAATGATTTGCTATTTCTGGTTTCAGTATCTTATGTTACTTTTCATTACTGTATTACTCATCTTGAAGCTGCACAATAAAATTTATGCCAATTGCAATTGAAGAATTGCTGCATTGTGTGGCAGTTGATTTCATGAGTTTTACCAAAGGTTAGGATATGACATAATGGTCATTGTGATGCGTCATGCAAAACTGATAGTTTGCTGTGAAAACCATAAGGAGTAGTTGCTGTGTTGTTAGATTTCTAGTGACAGTGCAGAGTTTGCACTTAAGGCAAGAGTTTCTTCAATCCAAGAGAAGCTTGCATGTCTTTGAGGACTGTAGTTAGTAATGGCATCCTATTGCTGAATTGATGTTTACCATATGCAACATTTCCTTAGACATACTTCTGACCCTGCATAGGTTGGACTTCGACATAAACTTAACCTCTCTTCCACATAGAGATAATGGTTTGTTTGATTGGTGAAAGATCTTCATCCATCACATTTATCGATTTAACTAATGTACATGCAGTTTTTAAGGTTGCTTTAGATCCATAAAAACGTAAATATAAAAAAATAAATAAAATTTGTTGTATGCATAATGCCTGTATCAAAATATTATTTTTATTTCACTGAACTTTCTTAAACATTGTCGGAAGTGTTGCTCTGTTCTTAAATTTCTCTAGTTCTCTACACGTTGCATTACCAACGAATTCCACCACAGCATCATGGTGTCTCCTTGGCTTGATCCCCCTGGGATTCTGACCTGGCACCCAAAACGATTGAACAACCATATAGGCTAACACATATAGTTGACTCATACAATAAAACTGATTTTTACACAGAATTTGTTGCAGAAAAGAACACTGCTCACTGTGCAGTTGCAAAATGTAGGCCTGGCCTACACTGAATAGCAGCAAACCCGGACAATCAGCTTAATTCATGAAGAATGTAAAAACTTGTACCCATACCATGATATTTAAAAAACCGAAATTGAACACAATGAAAAAATACCAAGAAAAACCGAATGGTGATGCCAATTTTAAAAGAACTGACGCCGCTGAGCTGTAGAGCAAGCCTTCAAAATCTTTGATGAGCAACTTTATTTATCTGGCAGAGTTTATCTGATTATTCAAGAACTGTCATAAAGTATCATACTTCATAATTTCTAATGTAGACAAGTCCTGAGCTCCCGGTTGTTGCCATAGCCTTAGGTGATTAATTTTGGTTCTAATTCATTATGGATTCTTTTCACATCTTACAATAGCAATATTTAGCTAATTCTAATCGATTAGATTTTTAAAAATTATGTCCAAAATTGTGACCAATATTGGTCACAATTAAACTGCGTAATCAATCATCGCATTTCTTCTAGCCTTTGTTTCCTTTGTAATTCCCTTCTTCTTCATATTCTGGTCATTGTGCAGTGCTGTGAAGGTGTATCCAATTCTTTCTTATGCTCATTCTTTCCCGCAGATGTTGTCATGACCTGCTGGTTATCAGACCTCTGAATGGATGCATTGATCCACCTATTCAATGGATTCTCGCTTCATGCTGCTATTTGATGGCAATTCTTTGTTTTCTTGACAAGCATTGTTTTGGTTTCTCTGCATTTTCAACAGAATAACTAATAATAATTCACTGAGAACGAATGGTTGCTGAAAAGCCAAAGAGATGCCCAATGAATGTTGCTATTCAGTAATTTGATTCTGCTATCTGTATGGTAATTTCTTGTAGATCTGTATGTTCTATTGTGCCAGAAAGCTTTCCAGAACACAATCAACACTGACTGTTGTTACACTGACTGACACCTTTGACATCATCAACTAAAACATATTATAACTGCTGCTGCTAATGATTTGTTTGGTATTTATTTCTTTACGTACAACTGCACAGCAGATAATTATGGGCAACTAATCGAATAGATTCTAACCAATTGATTAGATAAGCAGCTAATTCTAATCAATTAGCTGTTGCCTGATCCTAATTCTAATTCTAATTGATTAGCAATATTTAGCTAATTCTAATCGATTAGATTTTTTGAAATTATGTTAAGAATGAGTTAACAACTGCTGTGTCAAACTAGCCTACTTGATTCAGTCAATGTGACCAATTTCTGAAATAGAAAATGAAGGTTTCATAAATCTATGAGAGTTGCAGCTCTTCGATATCGTATGCCACCAAGGAAACCATGCAAGCTAACGAGACTACAGTAACTTGCTGCTGTAACTTGCTCTGCTTTGATTAAAATGTGGAAAATTCATGAAGCAAATATGTATGAATTATCGAAATTATAATTGCTAATTGATTAACTGCCGCTAATTCTAATCGATTAGTCACAAGTTTGTTCTAATTCTAATTCCAATCGATTAGGAAATTTCAGTAGTTAGTTCCAATTCTAATTGATTAGCAATAATTCAACTAATCGTGCCCATTTCTGCTGCACAGATTTTTCTGGTCATTGTTGAACATGTTGAGCACTTAGAAGTTGATAATGATGATGATGACGACGACGACGACGATGATGACGACGACAGCACTAATATAGACACACTTTAATGATTAGCGTAGACCTAAGGATCGGTGCAGTAAAACTATGCGTGCTAATATGACATCCACTGTAGCGTTAGTTGGATAGCATGTTAAGGGTAATAAGGCCAACATTTTGGTGATGCTGCTACAATCACCTGTGTTATGAGCAACATCAAAGTGCTATAATTATACAATAATTATAGGTGGGGCTGACTTATGTTGGTTTGTCAGGTTTTGACCAGTCATAAAATCAATAAGCTATAATTTGCTTTTCCTTCGATTCGATAAACCGATGAATGAGTTTTCCAGATTTGATAAACCAATTGTTTAGTTTCCTGGATAGGATAAGCCAAGGGTTTATATTCTATGGATTTGATATAATACAAGGCAAGATATAATATAATACTTTAGTTTACATTGCTTTGATAAACTACAGGTTTACGGTCTGTGGGTTTTGATAAGCCAAGAGCTTTAATAGTTTTCCTGATTCAATTAGCCAAAAGTTTGGTTTACATGGACTTCATAGGTCAAGGCCTCAAGGGTTTAGGTTTGTGGAGTTGATCAGCCAAGGTTTTAGTTTCTCTTGATTTGATGAGCCAAAGGTTACGTTGCCTTTATATCCTTTGCTGCCTTTAAGGGCTAGCTTAAGGGATTGCTCTTCCTCTTACAACTATATGCATTCATCCTATCATGTACTTTGTACCAACAGCTCACCAGATATTTTTCTGAAGTTCATTAAATCAAGGCAGTATTTGTAGAAGAACACTCTTGCCAGAACTGTATTGTCTGCATCATAATTTATTGAATACAGCATATTTTTAAGGCCCTCTCAAAACCACTGTACGTGAATAAGCAGTCTCTTACGCTAGCATGAGAGGCATCCAAGGGTATGAAGTGTTAGTGACCTAATTTTTCTTACATCAACATATGAGGGTAAGTGGCCAGCCAGGCACCCACCTCAGCACTTGACGGTGGGTGGGTGCCCAGCCATTTCAGCACATGAGGGTGGGTGGCTAGCCACCTCAGCACACGAGGGTGGGTAGGTGGCTAGCCACCTCGGCACATGAGGGTGGGTAGGTGGCTAGCCACCTCAGCACACGAGGGTGGGTAGGTGGCTAGCCACCTCGGCACATGAGGGTGGGAGGTGGTGGGCCACCTCAGCACATGAGGGTGGGTAGGTGGCTAGCCACCTCAGCACACGAGGGTGGGTAGGTGGCTAGCCACCTCGGCACATGAGGGTGGGTAGGTGGCTAGCCACCTCAGCACATGAGGGTGGGTAGGTGGCTAGCCACCTCAGCACACGAGGGTGGTGGGTGGCTAGCCTTATTCCATCCGTCGCCTGATATTCCTACAGTAAATGTACAACTTTTAGCTAAGTGTGTTGGGATGCAACTGGAGCAGAAATCTTGGAACATCGTTTCAGCCCTTTTGGGGATATGAACCCCAGACTTTTGGTTAACAGTCGAGCATGCTTACCTCTAGAGTATCTTGCACCCCAATGGTCAGATATGAATGTCAGGCAGAGACAAATTATGTGCATTTGAAGTTTCATTCAGAAAGCTAATTATTATACTCATTTGAAGTTTCGTGAAGCTACCCAATCAATTGGGAATTTCTTTAAATTTGTGTTCATGAGATAAAGTTGAATTAGTTTAAGAATTTATGGATTTATTTATTGCATGTTGAGCTGTTGGATGTTTTGTTTATTCTAGGGTTTCTTCGGTGGGACTCTGTCTAGCTCATTTACCCCAGACATCACTCCGATCATTCTCGCAGCCCATAAAAACAGCTACAAGATCCTCAAGATCCTTTTGGATCGTGGGGAAGAAGTTCCACGGCCACACGATGTCTACTGCGTCTGCTCCGATTGCATCTGGAAGCAGACGGAAGACAGCCTGACCCACTCTAGATCGCGAATCAACGCCTATCGAGCGCTGGCCAGTCCGTCGTTTATTGCCTTGTCAAGTAAGGACCCGATCCTGACCTCGTTTGAGTTGAGCTGGGAGTTGAGGCGGCTGAGTCGCCTGGAAAACGAGTTCAAGGCCGAGTACGAAGAACTGGCCAACCAGTGCAGGGACTTTGCCGTTGCGCTTCTCGATCAGGTTCGGACGTCAAAGGAGCTCCAGGTCATCCTTAATTTCGACCCAGAGGAGTCGTCTGCCGTTGCTGAACTGGGTAGAGGATCCAAGATGAGCCTGAAACGACTGTGGCTCGCAGTCAAGTACAAGCAGAAGAAGGTAACTTGATTTGAGAAACTTAAAAAAATGGTCTTTTCAGTGTCTAGAAGTCTCAGTACCCAGATAGAAACAGCTTCAATAGCGTGTATGTTCTGTCCGTAAGCCAGACGGACAGACGAAAAGGCGGACGGACGGAAGGACAGACAGACAGGCAGACAGACAGACAGACAGACAGACAGACAGACAGACAGAAGTCTCAGTACCCAGATAGTCTTGGTACCCAAATAGACAGACAGACAAGCAGAAGTGGGAATAATAAAATCAAAAAGAGGAAGTTGAGGAAGGCAGAAGACAAAGGTCAGAGACAGACAGACAGAGACAGACAGAGTAAAGGAGGAAATAAAAAGGACGAGAAGAAGGCAGGTAAGGAAGGAGACAATAGTCACAATTAGGAAGGAAAACTAAAATGTATACAGTATTGTGTTAGTTACGAATGTGAAGACACTAAAGACTGACAGAGGAACGGATGGACTGAATGACAAACAGACAAACGGATGGACAGAGTGACAGACGGACAAACGGATGGACTGAGTGACAAACAGACAAACGGATGGACAGAGTGACAGACGGACAAACGGATGGACTGAGTGACAGACGGACAAACGGATGGACAGAGTGACAGACGGACAAACGGATGGACAGAGTGACAGACGGACAAACGGATGGACAGAGTGACAGACGGACAAACGGATGGACTGAGTGACAGACGGACAAACGGATGGACAGAGTGACAAACAGACAAACGGATGGACAGAGTGACAGACGGACAAACGGATGGACAGAGTGACAGACGGACAAACGGATGGACTGAGTGACAGACGGACAAACGGATGGACAGAGTGACAGACGGACAAACGGATGGACTGAGTGACAGACGGACAAACGGATGGACAGAGTGACAGACGGACAAACGGATGGACTGAGTGACAGACGGACAAACGGATGGACAGAGTGACAGACGGACAAACGGATGGACAGAGTGACAGACGGACAAACGGATGGACTGAGTGACAGACGGACAAACGGATGGACAGAGTGACAAACAGACAAACGGATGGACAGAGTGACAGACGGACAAACGGATGGACAGAGTGACAGACGGACAAACGGATGGACTGAGTGACAGACGGACAAACGGATGGACTGAGTGACAGACGGACAAACGGATGGACTGAGTGACAGACGGACAAACGGATGGACAGAGTGACAGACGGACAAACGGATGGACAGAGTGACAGACGGACAAACGGATGGACAGAGTGACAGACGGACAAACGGATGGACTGAGTGACAAACAGACAAACGGATGGACAGAGTGACAGACGGACAAATGGATGGACAGAGTGACAGACGGACAAACGGATGGACAGAGTGACAGATGGACAAACGAATGGACTGAGTGACAGACGGACAAACGGATGGACTGAGTGACAGACGGACAAACGGATGGACTGATATGGCTCGACGCATAGACTGAGTGATGAACGGATGTAGGCCCCCTACTGATGGCTCGACGCCTAGACTGACAGAGGGACCACGGCCGCAGCAGGGGACTGACTGACGGACGGACGGATGGATGGACGGACGGACGGACGGATGGATAGACCTGTGACTTGTGGTTCACGTAGTCCTGTGACATTATCGGGCGGCTGAGATCCGAAAGGCGGCGGAGGTGTTGTGTTGGTGTGTGCCTTGGTGTAATTAGGTGTGTTATTGGATTGGAGTAACAGAGCCACAGAGATGCTGCTGCTGCTGCTGCTGCTGCTGCTGCTGCTGCTGGTGCTGCTGTTGGTGATGATGGGAGTGGCATTGGTGCGTCCACTCATCCCAGTGGGCTGAAACGCTACCTGTCTATTCTCATTATTTGCTTATCGCAGTGAAAGGCGCCACCTAGGATGAAACGACACAACCAAACGCCTACTAATGAAGGGTGATAGGTTAATGGATGGCTGCGTTTGCACTTCCATTTTTAGCATCCACCTCTCCCTCTCCCTCTCGCTCTGCCTCTGCCTCTGCCTCTGCCTCTCACACTCCCTCTAACTCTCACTCTCACTCCGTTTCTCTCTACCTCTTTGTCTCCCTCTCTGTCTCCCTCTTCCTCTCCCACTCCCTCTCCCTCTGTCTCTCCCTCTCCCGCTCACTCTCACCCTCCCTTTACGTTTCCTTTCTCTCTCGCTCTTCCTCTCCCTCTCCCTCTGAGGCTCTGCCTATCCTTCTCCCTCTGCCTCTACCTCGCCGTCTCCCTTTCTCTGCATCTGTCTGTCTGTCTGTCTTTCTGCTTGTCTGTGACTGCCTCGTCCTCTCTGGACTATTTCTGTGATCCTCTGTCCTTGAGCCGCCTAGTATTTTCTAGCTTAGCAAACACTTTCTTTCCAGCAGCACTCAGGAATACATTTTCCCACTTAAATTACCATAACCTCTCCGTCTCCCTCTCCGTTTCTCTCTACCTCTTCCTCTCCATCGCTCTCCCTCTCTCTCTCTCCCTCTTCCTCTCTTCTGACTGCCTTCCTCTCTCCATTTACATCTGTCTACACGTTCGAAGCACTGTTCGTCTGTCTCGCTATTTCTGTTCCTATCTGTGAGACTTGTATTACATTAAGATAATGTGTCAGCTCGATAGAAAAACTGTTAAACTCGTATAATGACAATTAATCAGTTGGCATATGATGCTAAACTGGAATGTGAGTTTAGACCAATAACGGTAATCAATGAATCAATCAATTTTCATTTATATCCTCCATCAAGCAGATATACTGTAGACGCAACACAATATTATTGTTTACAGACCTCAGTTATAGCAACGCCTCCAAACATGCATGTTTTTGAGGTCTGAGGGTAAAAGCATGAAGTGAAGTGTTTGATTGAGTGTGATACATGACACACGACCTTTTCATTGGTTAAGTTTTATTGATTTGCTCTTACTATCGTTCTTCGTGAATAGAGTAACGTATATTAATAGCAGCTCAGCAATAATGGCTTCAATCTGCCACCCAAGGATGATCGGAATTTCATTTCGCTGGTCCTTTTTACGAACGCATACTAAAATCGAAAGCAATTACTCAATTTGTGAGCATCAATAAATTACATGTTATTGCGAACTCAGGGCCTAGACTGTGATATGCAAACTGTAATCCCGTTTTGTAAACAAGCTACATTTGTGACAGCTTGTAATCTCTTAAATAAACGAATATTGATTGATTGATTGATTGATTGATTGATTGATTGATTATTTGATTGATTGATTGATTGATTGATTGATTGATTGATTGATTGATTGATTGATTGATTGATTGATTGATTGATTGATTGATTGATTGATTGTATTTGTTGTAGTTTGTGGCACATGCCAATTGTCAGCAGTTGTTGGCGTCCATATGGTATGAGGGTCTGCCAGGGTTTCGTAAGAGCAGCGTACCCCTTCAGTTTTTCCTGATCACTTCCGTTGGTGTTCTCTATCCTGTTCTGTCGCTGCTCTACATGGTAGCACCATGTACAAGCATGGGAAACTTCATGCGCAGACCTTTCGTCAAATTCATCTGTCATACTGCATCTTACTTGACATTCTTGTGTGAGTATTCAGTATACATCATCACTTTTCATATTGTCTTAACTGTATTGGAGAGTGCATAGTGGTTAGCACGCTGGACTGTCAACCAAGAAGTCTGGAGTTCAAATTCCAGCCAGGGGAGAAATTTTTCATGATTTCTGCTCCATCTGTGCCCTATAGTAAACTCAGCTGTAATGAGTACACTGACTGTATACTGTCAGTAGGTAGATGAGGTGGCGTTGGATAGGACTGGCAACCCGCCCTCATATGGCGAGGCTAAGGATAATGAAGTCGCTAACACTTCATACCTTGCCTGTCTCAGGACTAGCTTAATGGACTGCTCTTTTCTTCTTCTTCTTAACTCTACTGAATATTGTGAAAAGATAACATGTGAAAATGATAAGTAACAATATATTGCATCTTTATTACCTTGTGTGCACAACATAAAATGTTTTTGCCCATCTGTTTTAAATCGCATTATTGGTAGTTTATACGAAACACTCTTGTCTAAATAATCATTTGCAATATTCTCTATTACCTTACATTCTCGTATAGGTTTCAGTTGTTTTAGGCTACTCTGTCTTACCATACATTCTTGTGAAAGTATTCTTCTCGCCATAAGTATGTAGGCTTACTGGATCATCTCAGCTTCGATTCACCTGTTAGTAACATTTGCATCTGGGCCAGACAGTCGATGTACGGCGTGTACGCCATCCGGTATTGACCGCTCATGGACTAACCGGACCATCACTGAATGACGTTGTGCCAGCCACAAAGGTGTTGAGGATGCTTCTGGTCGACCCCCGCTTGGTGGGGATTTATTGGTCCAGAGGATCTGAAAGACTCCAGGTAGTATTGAGGAGACAGGTCACAGCATGGCACCTTCCTATTCTCAACAAAGCAGTCAAAGCTTCCAACAGCTTTGTCAGTGCATCGACATCCGTCTGTTCTCAGCATCATTAATTAATGACCCAGCGCATGTTCTGCACGAACTGTTACTGAGCTCCCATTAGCTAATTAAAACTGACCTTGACAACCTTGTGCAAACAATAGAATAATCCCAGCAGCAGATACCTTAGCATGGAAAACATTTATAATCAGGATGATTTATTATAATAAGGATGACTCATTCACGATTTCTTAAGACTTTCATGTACACCAAAGTGCAGTTAGCAGTTGGTTGAATAAAGGATATACTTACTTACTTGCTGTATTACTTGTATGAGTTTTCAGCAGCTGCTGAGAGTGACTGGACTCATAGGCGTAGCTACATGGAGGCACGAGGCACGGCAGTTGCCTCCTCTTGCTTTTTATATAGGCCTACTGGAACTCTTATTGACCAATGACCCCAATAGCCAGGATTTTGCCAATGGTCTGTGAAGTTGCCTCCTCTTGAATTTAAGTCTGGCTACGCTCCTGACTGGACTTAACGTTTCTGGCCAAAAAGCAAATTGCTGTGATTATGTGTATCTGTACACACAGGTTTATGACAAGGGAAGATATGTCACTTGAACATTATTACTATAGGTTTGGGGAATGAAGCTATGTACTAATTGAGCAACGTCAGCAAGACACACACATTAAAGAATTTAGTACAATCAGTATATTAGCCAGTAACAGTAACGGTGATTATAATAATTGCCTTGATCAGTGCTACCGCAAGTTGGTTTCAGGTAACTCAGTGTTTCATCACAAGGAATTCTGATTGATTATATTTGTAAATATTGTAACTATTACAGTAGAAGAGTTGGAGGAGTAGTTGAGACTGTTGTGTTTACGCTAAATGTTTTCGGAATTGATTTCCTTTAGGTCTTCTGATTCTTGATTCGCTGCACATCAAAACCTTTCTGCCGTACTTGGATAGGAATATCACATCCTACAGTCAGCAGAAAGAAGACACCCGCGGAACCCTGCCAACGGAAATCAAGTGGCTCATCATTGTCTATGTCCTAGGTTAGAAATCTGTTGCATATTGTATTTTGAGAGAAATATGTGGGCCATGTGTGGGTCACAGATTGGGGCATGTTGAGTTATGTGGTGAAGATTGTGTGTTGAGTCATTATGTAATGATGTAATGTCACAGATGACACACAATCAACTATAATTATATGATGGCTCAATGGCCATGGTAGCCGATTGGTCTCGCTTTGTAATGTGGACAGATTCGAGCCTACCGACGACGAGTACTGTGTAGGAACTTTGAACAAGTCCTACTCTTACGCTTGCACAGAGCCATTGATTGAAGCTTGGTCATTAGAATGATGATGATGATGATGATGATGATGATGATGATGATGATGATGATGATGATGATGATGATGATGATAATAATAATTATAACCAGAGATGGGCACGATTATTTAAATTTCTAATCGATTAGAATTAGAATTAGCTACTGAAATTTGCTAATCGATTAGAATTTGAATTTGCAAAATCTTATAGTTAATTGAGTAGAATTATAATTAGTAGCAGCTAACCAATTAGCAATTAGAATAAGGTGAAGCGCCATGCAGTCGGCCTATAATTTGTTTGTCAACTTGAATTCACCTTAACGTGACTGACGTATTTTGATGATTCGTAAGCTGGCTTCCAATTAGCATTAAAAATTTTACTGCCTTTTTACACTTCCCTATTAATTTATCTCTTCCTTCCGAAACTTTTATCTCAATACTATTAAAGAGAATTTCAACAAATTCAGGATAATTTTTATGATCATTCGCCTGCACAGCCATTGTGAGAAGCATAGATAATCTAATCGATCAGCTAATTGTTTTACGATTAGAATTAGCTAAAAATTGCTAATCAGTTAGAATTAGAATTAGCATCAGGTGACAGCTAATTGATTGCAACTAGCATGAGATGTTTGTCTAATCGATTAGCTAATCCATTAGGCATTAGAATCTGATTGATTAGTTACCCATCTCTGTGTGAGTCAGTACCAAAATATTTTCACATAGGAAATCATAAGTAAACTGGTAATGGTGGTGATTATCGCTTACAGGTAAATAACTTGAATGGATGCTATTTAAATTATCTGAATGGATGCGTGATTGAACACAAATTGCAGTAAAAATTAGAAGTAATAGCTGTAATAACAATCATGATTTATAGAAAGACATAATGGTTATTTGGACGGTTATGTTACATATTATGTTACATTTTATTATAATATGTTGCTTCATGTTATGATATGTTACATCATGCTACAGAATGTAATAATGATGTTACAGGCTTAGAAACTGAACCGTCTATGTGTGTTGTGTTTGTGTGTTTGTGTCATGTTTGTGTTTGTGTCGTTGGCAGGGTTCGTTTGGGCTGATATGAAATGTCTCTGGTACGAAGGGTTGAAGAGTTTCATCAGCGACATGTGGCGCATTGTAGATTTCATCACAAACGCTCTCTACATCACGACCTTCGCTCTGAATCTGGTCACTTACTTCATTGTACGTTGAGTCTTAAAATGAGTATCATAACATAATGTAGCATATCAAAACAAAATAATGTACAACATTATGATATGATGTAACATATAACATAACATGATGTTACATATAAAATAATGTAACATGACATATTGTTACATGATGTAACTTATCATGGGTTTCATGTACTTCAGAGACATTTCATCTGTAATAGAACCATTGCTACTTACATAATGACAGCCATGATGCAAATGTTAAGTTCAATCAATCAATCAATTAATCAATCAAAATGGTTTAACACATTGACCGCCACCTACGAGTTAACTCGTAGTAAAAATGTCTTCCGTACACGCCACCTACGAGTTAACTTGTAGTACAATTATTACATAGTGCAACACGCAAACACTGGCTCCCGCCTAATAATTCCGATGATGATGGTGGTGGTGGTGCTGAAGCTGATGGTGGTGATGCAGATGCAGATGACGATGATGATGATGATGCTGATGATGATGAAGATGATGCTGATGCGGTTCCAGGGGTTTAATCCGGCCATGCATCCCCCATTTGATAGTTGCTAAGGACGTGGCCCCTTCATCGAGAAGTATACGATGATCACTAGGCCTACATGATGATAATGGCTTGGCGTGTGGGTTATAAATGTCGTGGCGGTCAATGTGTTAAGTTAAGTTAATAAAGCTGAGAATTATGTACTGTTATGCATTATGTATGCTAATTAAGATGATAATTTGTTTGTTTGTATGAGCACTTGTTATAGCGCCCCTTCAAGATTTCTACTCAGAGGCGCTCCCGACTACAGCGCGGACACTGAATCGGAGTTTCACGCCAAAGCGCATGAGCAATTGTGAGTGAAGGACTTGCCCAGGGTCCATACGCGGTAGCTTGAGGTGGTTTCGAACCCGCAACCCTCCGGCTTCAAGGCACCGAACATACCCCTGCACCACCGTGCCCCAGATAATCTTTTGCCACATTTACTTAAAGATAGTGATTAAAGATAATATTCATTTAGGGGCCGTCCATAAAGTACGTCACGCTCCGGGGAGGGGTTTAAGAAAGTGTGACAGTTTGTGACAGGGGGAGGGGGGTCAGGCCATGTGTGACGTCACACATTTATTTTTTAAAATTTTATTTATAATTTATTTTTGTAGTAGAATTTCATAGCTTTAAAAATAATTTTCAAAAATTTTCTGAAACATTTTAATTAGTTTTATGTCAAAATAGCATGAAATGCATATCTCCTGAATGTGTTTTTCACGATTCCTCTCGCTAGGAGCGCTAGTAATAGCCTAATGCTGTTGCGAAGCCTTGTTTATGTATTAGCCTTGCTTTCGGAAGTTTTATTATTTCTATGTTCGAAAGTGTGACGTACTTTAGGGGGGTCCGAGTTTTGTGACAGTTTGTGACAGGGGGGAGGGGGTAAAATGGTCAAAAATAGCGTGACGTACTTTATGGACGGCCCCTTATTGATGACAATAATTAATTATATCTGTATTGATAGCCACATTGATTATTATTAGGATTATTATTATTATTAAGATTGTTATTATTACGTTATTAATGACATAATTGTTTTAGTGTAACTCCTGAATAGAAGATATAGTGACAATAGATGAAACTCTATTGACAGGGAAACACATTATATAGAATTAGAACATTTTTATAAATATTGTTTCTGAATGTAAGTTTTTTCATCACCGAGCGCAGATGATTCAGAAAGATGTTTATGCGACCTAGCAAGCAGCTTTTTTGGGTCTTTTGTTCTGCGGTATGAATAATTGTCTGATGAATAGGCGCCAGACCATATAAACTGTTTGGCCCAGTCTTTACACCGCTAATGAAATGTGCGTCATTACCTGCTGTTCAGGTGTTCATTGATGGACTTTCGTATTAATAAGCCATCCATACTGTTATAATACAAACACATGCACCGTGGTCTGGTATAATAGTCTGTTTCTGTTGTTGCAATGGTTGGTGTAAACAACATATGCAAACGGCTGCATTAATAGATGCTTGCTGCTCTGACTGAATTAATTAACGGGTCTCAGAGCAGATAAAGTGATTCATTAATACACCATAAATGTAAATATACAGGTTTTTATATAGCGACCCTGCTCATACTTTCAATGAATTTTGATCAGGTGAGATCCTTCACCACCGCTGTGCTGCCCGTTTGAACGAGCACTACGTCATTTAAGGTCCCCCATGTACGGGCCGTGCTAGCCTGAAATTTAAATCTCTGAAATAAAACAGCATCAGAAAGCAAACCAGGATCCGCACACTCTTACACAGAGCTGTGTGGGATGCAGTCTACGCTCAGACCAATGTAGCTAACTAGGCTTCACTTGGATCACAACTTATGGTATGTGATGAAGGTGGTCGTGTGTACATACTGGTACTGTTATTGAGTCATAGGTTGCTACTGAAATACAACTTATACAATATGAACATTTGGTGGATCACAGTGAGTGCAATTGAAAGTCCACATATCTATGAATTTTTTGTATCATAGGTTTATGTGGTTGAAAGTGCACATAAATATAACGTACAAACTTTTGTTGGACGATAGTGCATGATACTGAAATGGACATATGTCCTTAACATGATGTAACATCATAACATAATGTAGCACATAACATGATGTAACATATCATATCACTCTTTACTTTGCTGAAAAGGTACAGGAGGAGTTGCGCAGAAACGACCCGGCTGCCTATGCTCCACGTGAGGCTTGGGGCACTTATGACCCGACCATTGTTGCTGAGGGTCTGTTCGCTGCAGCCAACATCTTCAGCATGTTGAAGCTGATTCACATCTTTACGATCAACCCACATCTTGGTCCTATGCAGATAGCGCTCGGTCGTATGGTCATGGACGTCCTTAAATTCCTCATCCTCGCAATGCTCGTCTGCTTTGCCTTCTCGTGTGGTGTCAATCAACTTCTGTCATATTACGCACAGACTGAAATCCGTCGCTGCGTGGCAGAGTGTGAGAAGAACCAGGACTGTCCGTGTGACACATCACTTGCAGAGTAAGGCTAATTATTTTTTATTGTTCATGATATGTGACCGTGCGTGAAAAAACCTGGCCTTAGTTGAAAATATCATTGAGCGAGAAATGCCTTGAGATGGAAGTTGAGAAGAAAATAGGTTGAAAATAGTTCTATTCATTTTTCAAAATATGCCAAATGTATCACTCCACAGACCATATGTTTAATTTCAGGATCTGTGTCAAGTTCTGCATATTAAAAATCTATTTAATTTATACCAGAGAGCTATACAGTTCAATGCAATACAATACAACTAAAGATTTATAGCGCACTTTAACAAAAAATAAGTCTTGCACGAGAGCATGTTTCACTACATAGTGCATGTTTCACTACATAGTGCAACAAGAATAGATAAGTTTTTAATTTAAATTTAAATTGAGCAACAGATGTGCACTGATGAACCATGTCATAAGGTAAATGTGTAACCAATTAACCACCACTGCTTTTTAATTCATAGAAACTGTTGTCCTGCATCTCAGATTGAAGTCTTAGCATCGATCGTAAATTAAACTGTGCAAATAAAAATATCTGTTTGTTGCTGATTAATCTTTCTTTATATATTTTCAGTCTTTTTGAGATCACGCAGTCGCTGTATTTTGCCGTTTATGGACTGCTCGACGTAAAAGTGTTCAAGCTCGATGCCGGTCACGAGTTCACCCAGTTTGTTGGAAAGCTTATGTACGGCACTTACTGCGGCATCATGATTGTGGTTCTGATCAACATGTTTATTGCAATGTTGTCAAACTCTTACCAGATCATTTCGGTTGGTATATGCGCACATGTTTGTTAGATAAAAAAATGTGATAGTGCTGTTTTAATGATTGTTCCGATATCTACAGGGATGGGCAGTAATTTAATTGACGTAATTGAAATTACGTAATTTGAATTACAATTGTAATTGGTAATTTGTAATTTGTTGCTCTGGATCAAAGTAATTTGTAATTTGTAATTGAATTACATTTTTTCATGTCATTTGTAATTTCAAATTACATCTGTAAAATCAAATTACTTTTGAAAAGAAAACTAGAGACTCCACAACCAGAGCAGTTTTGAAAGCATCTTTTCCTTATCTTGATCACTATAGTATCTCTGATATGAACGATAGCAACACTGAATTCTTTGAATGCTTTCACAAAATTGGAGCCAATCAGAAATGGTATACAATTTTGTCATGTGTCAGACCGAGCTCATAACGTGTTACACAGATGAGTTGCGCTAATCCATCACACGCTCAGTTGTCTTAGCATCCAACAAAACGTCTGCATGCTAACCCAACTATGCGTCGATCAAAATGTACATGCATCGAATCGATCCAGTGACAGGTTACACCCATGTGGGCCTAACTAATGAATCTTCATAGCTACGTAACTGCTAAGATGTTATTTATACAATTTAATTCTGCACTTAATCCTTCATCTGCTCTTGTACACAAACTCATTAGGCCTATAGTTTTGCTAGCCTGATTGTGAGGTCAAACATAGGCTATGCCGACTATCGGACAAGTTGTTCGAACAGTTGCTTCTTCTTAGAGAAAATTAAATAAACTGTTTCAAACAGTGTAATACAAATAACAGTGGAAATAAAGAATGTGTTTCCTGACTGAATTTCCTGACTCCAACTATGCATGTAATTTGTAATTTGATGTAATTGAAATTACGTAATTTGTAATTTCAAACAAATTTCTAAAGTAATTTGTAATTTGTAATTCAATTACATTTTCCAAAGTAATTTGTAATTTGTAATTCAATTACATTTTACTGTGTAATTTGCCCATCCCTGGATATCTAACCTGTTAGTTGTAATTCAGAGCTGTAGATATAACTATATAGTTAGTTTTTGATTTTCTTGGCTTTTTATATTCTTTAGCATTCTCCAATAATTAACTCTAGCTCGGCTCAACAACTAATCTATGCTACTTGTAACCAGTTGCATCCTTGACAACTGGATACATTGAATTAAACGAATATTGATTGATTGATTGATTGATTGATTGATTTTAAAACTGTTTATAATACCGCATTGGGTCAAAAATTCAGAATATGTCAGCTTCAGTTGTGTTACTCAACTATTGTCCGATCTACCAAATTCTCTCTGATGTGAGTATATGCGAGGATTACACTGGCCATTTGCTGTGGTGGGTCTCTCCATTTGGAATGACCTTCTCCTCACTCGCATTGTATCCCTAGAAATCTTGTTGCTGGTTTTCATTAAAGACATAACATTCCTTTTCCACAAATGCTATCCTAAATTCCTCTCTTTCTGCTGATATATTTCTCATTACTCCAATCATAAAACCATCTCCTTCAGCCAACTGACTGTCAACCTTCCTGACCCTTGGAACCCATCATGACCTTAACTGTCTATGGATTCTGTTTTGACTGAGCACCGGTGAATGAGCTGGTTCCTATGACATAGCTCTCTTTGGGTGCTATGAAGTTCCAGAGATTATGATTTCATTTGACATTTAAGACTTTAACGATGAGCTGCAATGGTTTCCCATTCGCCTTTAGTATAGTACACTCTTGTTGTTAAGTGTTAAGACTTGACTGTGTATTACGTTCACAGAATGACGTGGATACTGAGTGGAAGTTTGCTCGTTCTCGTCTCTGGATGAGTTTCTTCAAAGAGGCTGGAACTGTTCCATCACCCTTCAACATCATTCCAACGCCAAAGGGATTCGTTAGGCTGCTCCAGCTTCTCCAGCATAAACTCTTCTTCAACTGTTCAAAGTCAGTGAAAGTCAACAGGTGGCTCAAGATCAAGGTTCGTTTTTCTCTGTGACCAGTCGCCTTATGGCGTTGCTGATATCTGAGTGGCGCTATATAAATGTTTGGTTACAATTACAATTACAATTACAACTATGGCTCCACTGTTTTAACTGTATGATAGCTAGGCTTCACCACTTTTGACAGATCTTGAAAAGACACTACCAAGTATACATATGTCCGAAAACATTATAATTATGTACAAATTGTACATAAATTATATGCATGCACACATTCACATTTCACACATATTTACCGCACCTCAGATTCACATTTCTGTGTGACCTTGCACCTGTTAAAAATGTTTGTAATAATAATAATAATAATGATAAATAGTAGTAGTAGTAATAATAATAATAATAATACATATGCTTACATACATACACACTTATAGATAAACTAAATCAGCGTCTAATCCGCAAAACGTCATCCGATGTGCACCATCGGGTGATGCCTTTGCATTAGACATCAGCACAATAGAAGTTACTAATTAATTACTAACACTTTCAGGTATGTACATTTATAAATACGTACATGCAAACACATACATACTACAGATAAAATAAGGTAATAATGCATTTGTTACACACCTTTTTCATTTACTGAGCCTGGTGCTTAACCATCTTTCAGCTGAAGTGCAACTTAATAGTGACAGCAAGACAGTCCTTCCTGACTGGTCACTTGGCATTATATAGCTAATTGTCAGTGTTACATTAAACACCAGGATTCGAACCCCGAACGCACAGCTGCCATTCCACCTGATGTTTATTGCATGGAACAAAGACAAGACTGTGTTCTAATTAGAATCCGGTTCTGTTTGCAGAAGTTTATGCAGACGGTCCGTGAGAAAGATGTCCAGTACCAGGTAAAATCATCTACATTTCACAGACGATATACCTGCAACTATTAAAGAAATAGCCAAGCCAAATGTAGTTCGGAGTTGACTAATAGCCAAGTTTAGTGTAGTCTTATTGCCAAGCCAAGTATATAAATTGTAAGACTATTACTATCACTATTGTATTGTATTTGAACACTTGTTATAGATCTTACATATATCACTATTAATATAATACAAGAATTCTAAGCATCTCCTTTCCGGCTTATCTGCCTTCCACTCGAAACTAAAGTCTCTCCTCTTCACGAACTCTTACCCCGACTCAACCGATCATCTACCTTCCAACTCTCGACCTAAACGACACCCACGTTAGCAGCTACTCTGACCCCTCTGATCCTCTGGAAACCGGACTCGGACCTCCTTCGGACTACTCTCTCGGATAACCCTTTTTGACTAGACGCAGCGCTCGTGAATAAGCTGGTGCCCTGCGCTTGGCTTTCGAGTGGCGCTTTAGAAGTTTGGAGATTACGATTACGATCCATCAGTCATTGTTCTGTCTTGTGGTTGATTGGTCAGTAGCCTGCTTAAAACAGTGCTTTGTGAATTTCTGACTAAATGATATCTTATTACAGTTACAAGCACTCGGTAACACTGTTTTGTCAGGATGTCACATTTTGAGTCTTCAGTTTAAATGTAAAAAGATCTGGGCATATAACTAGCATCAGCATCTTTACCGTAGCAGCTTCCAGTAGAGTTTAGGTACATTATATGTATACTTTTGAGCAGACATTCAAAAGAAAACAAGAGCAATGCAGATAATGTCATCATAGAATAAATCCAGTGTTTTCAAGGAATTGTTGCTGCTGTCCAGCTTTTTCAGTGTAGTTACTTGCCTATGAGCACTTATTATGTTCAAGTATGCGTTTAATTAACGAGGGGTTGACTGTATTACTTTTGTCATTGTATTAGGCTACTTCCTATTTTGTAATTTCTCTGGTAGTCTGTGATGCACGATATTGTGACACGCTACATCAGACAGAGCCAGCAGAACACACTCGAAGAGAACATTTCAACTGATGACATCAACGAAATCAAACACGACATTTCATCGTTTAGATTCGAAGTCTTGGACATTCTTAAAAACATTGGAGTCAGTTCACCAAATGCTCAGAAAACATCTTCCTTCAGGAGTAAGCATCAGACAACTTAAACTAGACTCAAAGGCTGTGTAATGTTCGAAAGAAGCTTTTCCCAAATATTATTGGGTTCTGAGGCAAGCTTTTAGTTATTGAGATCGCCAACTAAAAAATTGTGGTTTGAGCCTAAAATCTTTAGAGATAATTCCAATGATGAAATGTAGTGTTGAATCTAAGCACTCTGTTATGTTGAATATGGAATGGCTAGAGAGCTGCAGGTGGGTAATGACTTGAGGATGAGCAAGAGGATGTTTGATTGGGTGAAATAGGGTGGTGGAAGGTTTTTGAAGGCGAGAGGGCTGGGGTTAATGTGCGAAGAATTAGGCTAGCAAGAGAATTTTAAAATATAAAGGTTCATCCCATATGGTGTTGCATAATGACCACATAAATTTACTTTTCCGACTGAGGATCATCTGCAATGGCTGGCTTTTCCCAGTTATCCAGCTTCGTAGCACTACTTAGCTTTGTGTTTCTTCTTCAGTCTGCCCAATTTTCACCCATGTCATCATAGTACTGTTGCTGAATGAGATTTTGAAGAAGGTATCAGTCTGAATGCTCTTTCTAATACTTACTTCATTTTGTTACATCTTATGGCTTAAGAAATATGTATTGCTGTTCTTCTAAATGAAGTGAAACCTGACTTATTAGCAATTCTCAAAAACAGAGATTATGTTTTAATGTCAGGTCTGAGAAAGCTCAAGTCCTCGGATCGCAAACACGTCAAGCACTACGGTCAGTCATTTCCATCAAGAGGTTGTTCATTGGACGACGGAAGCATTGACAGACCTTCTGCTTCTGTAAACGACATCCACCTCGAGTCGGTCCATCCGCTTCCGAACGGGCGGACGTCAAAGGGTAGCGAACAGACGAACTGTGATGTGGAGAAACCCCTCGACTGTAGCGCCAGCGGAGATTCCGGAATTGAAATTCAGGAAGCCATCGAGAATTCAATAATTGCGCAAATCAGCGAACTAGAAGTGCATTTGGATGATGTTCCGTCGGAAAAGACTGGACACGGTGGAACATAGGGTTGGAGGAACTGGAACGTCCGAGTTCGCCTTAGAAGCTAAAGAAATGAATAAGCCACAATCAACAGTTGCACACTGACACGGGGACAATCACAGACTCACAGTACACAGGGTTGAAGGGTAACGCATATTCTATGTATGTGACAAATATACTAATTTTTGTAAGTATTTTTAAACCAATCATGATGGTGATACATTTCTGTATTTTTATATCTGGAGCACCATTTAGCAACCTCTCGGAGGTTCTGGAACAAGGCTATCTCTCATCTGTGGCCCTATCTAATTATGAGGTCCACTGAAGCGGGATCTGCAAGGTGGTTTACATAATCAGCCATTTATAGATCTCTGTCGAGAACCGCGCCCAATCTGCAGATGACAAATTGTTGTTTCTAGTCAAAGAATTGTTTCTTTAAATTTTTACTGTGCCTGATGTGTTCCCAGCCAAATATACTGCATCTTTGTCAGATTCAGCCACAGCTGATTTGTAAGATATCAAACTCTGTACCTTTGCTACAGTGGTCCATGTTGAAGACATACAATCGGGTCAAACAGGTGGCATGTGTAGTGCAGTTGTATGTCATCAGCATAAGGCTGGATCAGTGTTCCCAAATCAGTGATGAGTGAAGTTAAATTGACTGTGTAGTAAATGTACAGAGAGGCACAAGTACCTAGACCTGTAGCAGTGATGTAGTACCCAAGAACAGCCAAGGACTCGAGTCTGACTCTATACAGATTTTCTGTGGACTTGGACTCGAAGCCCCTGGACTAGAATTTGACTCACTGACTTGGTTTCCGAGTCACAATTTCTGGGCGGAACAGGCAGCTGTATATTGCCATGACTACGCTTAGTGGCAGTTACAGATTTAGCTGTTCCTACTACAAGTGTGCCTGTTGAATGTGTGTTTGGCAGTACGGGAATCTTGATGCAACCTCATTATTGTACCAGATTATCAAACAAAACTATCTAATTTAGTGTTTTTAAAATGTAATTGGGGTAAATTACATTAACAGTTCTTTCTGCATAAATAGTGCTACTATTTTTTTCTATGCCACTGAATTGCATGTTTCAGTGTATATTTATGTGGACGAACTTGGACTCGATCCTTAGTGACTCGGACTTGGATTCAAACTCCTCTGGACTCGGACACGATTCGGCTTAGATGGACTCGGACTCGACTTGGACTCGGATCATTTGGACTTGACTGCATCACAGCCCTGTTCAATGGAACTCATTTCCAAGCTGTGCAGTCCGAGTTACTAGTTATTCTTTTGCCTACATTTCTTATTAAAGTTTATGTAATCCCACCATATAATTGATAATTAGAGCCATTGTGCTTGAAAGATTTGCTCAAGGTCTCTACAAAGCCACTCAGCAGAAGCATCAATCCTGCACATTCCATGCCACAATGCAAGGGCTCAGCCAGTCACCCATCTTGAATTAATTGTTTTGCACTCATATACATACAGTTCCAGTTTTGTGCATTTATACATTATTTGCTGCATACAGTGCTCATCATGTACAGTATACGATCTGTGTTAGATGTTATATGCATTTATAGTGCTGTATGTTCATGCGCATACTTGTTTACCTTCCTGCATAATATTCACGCAGCACAGGTATTTTGTTAGGTAAATGATATTTCAGAACCTCATTAGTTGTTATTATTCAGACAGTGCCATGTTTCATAGGTTTCAAATGATAGACTGGGAAGAAAAAAGAAAATTCAATTCATGTATTTCTCACCAGCTTTTAAGTATCGGGATGTCTAACTGTTCTTCACCTGGCGACCGACTAACTGTGCCCTCAGCATTAAAAATTTTTCGTACTAGTAATAATAAAAAAAATAATAATAATAACACTGATGGTTGAAAGCCTGGTCCAAATATGTGGTTCACTTGTCAAAGTCATCCTAGTGACAAGTACATGACACAAGTTAGCTAGCACTTAGTAAATACAGTCGCAACCATCCTGAGGACACATTAGTCTTGGCAGAAAAGATGGGTTAAGGTTTATGTCATCTGTTATTTTATTTCTTAGTATAAATACTCCAAATCTAAGATCAACGTAGATTGTGATATTTTGTACAGTTTATCGTGTATTGCACTGAGAACATTCTTATTTAACAAAACTGCATAGAATTTATTCACCATCAAGTGAATATATTATGTTCGACGTTTCTCTACAGCACTTGAGCTTGTATTTGACTGATGCAGAAGCAATTATTTAAAAATGATGAAACATTTCGTGTTGTTTCATCAACAAAGTAGTCACTAATTGTTAATTACATGCATCTGCCAACATTGATCTTCTGAGATTCCGTTCTGGTGCTGAAGGTTCTCTTTGACCTTTGACCTTTGCATTAATCTAACAACCACTGCTGTGCATTGTACAGTGTGACAACGAATTGACATAAAATGTGCAATGCACTGGGAATCAAACCTAGAAGTAAAAGTGAAAGGCAGATGCACTAGCCATCACCACACCACCCAGTAAAATTGACCAATCTACAATCCTTAGGCTACCAAATCTTGTTACCATCTATTTATGGCATGCAACATGTTTATTATGAAATAATTTGCTACAGGACTTTTTGTAGAGATTTATCAATACATGTAACTGTTTCATGATGCATTTTGTTGCTTCATGAAGTGAATGTTTTGGCAGTGTGCATAGGTATGCTATCAATTAGCCATGGTTTTTATAATTTGTTAATTGCTAGCTAGCTCCCAGTATCCTGATAATCCTTGATTTTAACATTGAAGTTAGGCTGAACCTGACAGCATTCTGATTTCACTCGAGTTCTTTGAAATGTCTCTGGTAATGGATGTAATGAAGCATTGTAGGTTGTAAAGAGCACCCCCAAGACCACGCGTTAAGGCAGAAAGCATTCAGCTAGAATCAAAAGTGCGAGGCTGCACAATAATCGTATCTGTTGTTCCCTCTCATTAGCTCAATGTATTAACTGTCTTTTAACCAATTTGCTTATCCACCGCAGTCTGCTTTCGGGTATCTCCGATCTCAGGTTTCCACTGGACCTCAACAGTGGATTTACAGGCATGGACTGACTTCGTTTTCAAGTCACTCGTCATATAATGCCTGCTGTATAAGTTTTCAATGAGAATAGAATCAATGATTTCTGCCACGTAATGGCAATGGGCAAACTCAAACAAAAGTTTTAGTAACTCTGGTTGAAATGCATCTGGACTGTTCCCAACGTCATCACATTTTTCAAACAACAGCGACAAACAAAAGCTGTAATCAAACGTTCTAAATCATATAATGTCCTTCAATCTGACAATTCACAATTTCAAAATAAAACTGATTTGTAGAAACAAAACACAATATAGTTTATGAAACGCATATATACAAAAACCCAGACAACACAGTAAGGTACGCAAATATCTGATGACAATATCATTCACGTAGAAAACTACGGTCTTATTAGCACAAGCTATGTTCGAAAAAGCTGCAGGACTGCACAGCCAAAGAGCTTCCTAATGGCATAAAATGCACTCATCAACACATAGCTAATAACTGTCGTATGGAAAATGCGCCTTCAGACTGCGTGCATAGAAAAAGAGCAATGCGAATCCTGCACAAAATGGGTATATCGAGTTGCGTACAATGTAAAGTAGAATTACAAAAAAATGAGACTATTTAACCTGCATGCGAATGACTAGAACCACAATACTATGCAACTCTTTAAAAACACTAACAGACAGATGCTGATGAACTCGATCCTGGATAAAACAGTCGCGGTTTCTGAACTCAGATTACATAAATGAAACCCAACCGAATTTGTCAAAATCTGACAGAAACTCCTTTCATCACTATTATTACTACATGATATATATATAAACCACAAGTTAATATAATTAAACCCATATCAAATGCACTGTTTTCTTGACATAAACTAATAAAATGTGCTCTTAAGTTTTCTCATAGATGAAAACTGAAATTAGAAATACCCAGTAACAAAATGAATGGCAAATGTCTGACAATGATCATAGTAGCACTATATAAATTTGAGACTCAGACTCTCAGAGAGCAACAGTCAAATCTGGCTGCAAGTGGAACTGGAGAAAATAAAAATCCTCTGAACAGCTATTAAACAAGTAATACTAAGTTTCACACAAGTGTAAGGATAGTTTTCAGCATCATAGAGAAAAGACAATATGAGCCGGACTGGATACCGTAAGTATTTTGTAGCATTTGCTTCAACAGAAAAGCAAAGCAAGGAAGAATAGAAGGAGGTACTATCACAAAAATTGAAAACCATGTCGCTATGCTGGAAGATGGACAGAGGAGACAGACTGACCTGCAGAGAACAAAGGCATCCCTGAACTTTAGAGGAAACAATCCACGAAGTCATGAAGTAACAACCGTCATCGAAAAATAATGTAAAACTTATCATGCTTAGACAAAATGCAGCCTAAACAACAAAACGATATCACAACGGTAATGCTTATGAGTAATTATGTTGTGGTTTTATTATTTCAGATTTATTGGTACATATAACTGAATTCCCTGATGGGTAGCAAGACCAAGATCAATATCAGATGCAGAAATCATGACATATACTTTTTGTAATGAAGGTTCATGGTGTACTAACGACATCATCATTTTCTCTCATGCTTTCTCTGCCTGGACGTTTACTATTGAACTGCATGAAATCACTAACTGCATGACGAAAGAGTGGTGTGTCATCCCAGTAACAAGAAAGCACATCCCTACCCTGGGATGCATGGGGGCATGTGCTCACAGCATTTGCTTGGTCCTTCCCGATTTATAATCCTATGTCCTCGACAACTCTCCCACTTCCCTTCCATGCATCGGTATCAATTTGACAATGATGGCAGCTGCGTTCTTATTGTGTTTCTTTACTCCAAGGTTGCTACACAAAATCAACGAGCAATCTTCTGACTGGCACTGACCAAATGCACCACAGTAATTCCAGCTTTTGCCAATCTTTGACTCAAATTAATTCACACAATCCCATTCTAACAATGCACAAACTCTTAACAAGACTAGAGCTCTCTCTTACCATGTCCGGAATTCTCACCATGACTAGAAGTCAGTTTAACACTGCAACTGTTAATGCAACATACTAACAATCAACCAACAATTGCGATCAAAATACTAAGTGTAATTCACCGTCTCAAATGTCAGGTAGAACAGCTTTTCCATCCAGTTGCTCCAATCAGCACCATAACATTTTAACATATTATAACAACAAATTGTAAAACAGCATAGCATTACATAAAGATCACGAAATAATGGGACACAAAATAACATTATAGCATAACAAAAAATAACTCCAGATAACAGAAAATAGCATTAAAATCTGAAAATAAAATGTCATCGTAACACCACAAAAGAACATAATATAAATAGTGTAACATATTGTGAAATGACATCACATTAAAGATAACATTCTGAAATAACACCATTATACCATAACAAACCATAACGCAACAAAAAGGCCACGCCAAGCACGTCTTGAGACTTACGACATTTAATAGTCTTTGAAGAAAGCAACACCCCATCACACAAACTACATTATGACATTGGAATAACGGAGAAAATTTATGCAATATTTTCACAGCATAATTAAAAAAATAGACTTGGTGCCCAACAGCAAATCTGCCATATGTTGGAGAAACAGATTCATGCTTATGAGGGGCAAGGCACAATCCCTTCCTAACCAGCCAAGTCACCACCCACCCAAACTAAGCCCAAATGCACAGTCAAATCGAAGGAAAGGGAAGTCCATCTTTAAGCCTTGACATTTACATATACATGTACTCTGTAACTACAGCCAAAAAATTTCCTTTTTACTGGAAAAAATAAACCGCTACAAACTTTGCCAAAATGCTTAAGAAGCATACAGGCCATTGTATGACAATTGTAAACATGTTTGCAACGTGGCCATTGCATAATTCTGCACTGATTTTGGGAATGTCTTGCTAATTTTAGTTTTGTTAGTAGAAATGAGATAAATCTCTATGGTGACACAGCCTTAAGGATCTTCTTTAGTTTCAAAAAGAATCTCTAAGAATTGCAAGAACTTATACATATGGGTGTGATGCGGGAATAATATTATAAGCTACACGAATAAAAAAGTTAAATCACTCTGTTTTACAACAAAACTGGTGACCTGTAACAATGTTAATTACCGAGGTGGCCATCTCAACTTAGACCCTCTTTCCTAACGAACAACTCACTAATAAACACGGAAGCTAATACATTCATGAAGAATTAAGGCTAACTTCAGGCTGAACTTATTCTTTTCATAGAAAGCACACAAATTTGAAGCAACAAAAACCTATAACTACACAGCAACCTCCAAACTTCACTCGACCATAATATGAAGTTCCTCATATTATGAGGAACTTCAGTAACTTGACACCCGAATGAATTTCCTGTTTGATTCTTACGTTGGTTCTCAAACTAATCTGCTCGACAGACCACGGAGAACTGTTGGTGCCCACTGCATGTCCGAGTCAAAATCAAGCATTCATCAGGCATACAGTATTTTGGCAACAAGGACCGTCCGTTAAACTAATCATAAAAATGTCACAGTTGCATGGCTAATGGTGTCCCAAGTAGATTTACTCACAGGTTTATCTGTGAGATTTTTAGTCTCCCATGTCTATTTTATACTGTGCTGCAAATAAACAATCTGAAGAAAAGTGATTATTTTCATGAACTGGTGACAGGAGCTCTAGACATCAGCACCACTCTCCACATCACTAAAACACAGGAAGCAACAACTCACTCCAAGATGAAACCGCAAATAATGAGCCTCATTCAGACAAGATTCGCTAAAACCATCAGATCAGATCAGGTCCAGCTCAATTCGGACAGTGCAACGGCACAAATTAAATGACTTGTGTAAAAGGTGAAAACAAAATCATCCATTTAGTGTTTAAATCCACGAATAAATCAACCAACCCTTTTCCATCTGCATGTTACTTGTTTAGCGGTGTTTCTAGTATATTTTATACAACAGAATTTCTGTATTTCATACAAATCAATGTGCATTTCTGCCAACTAGCTTGGACAAGACTCGCTCTATTCCATAATAATATAAATATTTAGTGCAGAAATGATAGAAATACGTTGTGCAGAAATGATGGTCCTTTCCCCAAATATCCAACCAGAAAAATACAGAACATACTAAATAAACTGAGACAGAAACCAGTTTCACAAACCCACCAGACACCATCGAATTTAATTCAAACTTCATAGGCATCAGAAGATGGCCAGCTAGCAATCGCTCATATAGTATATGCCTTTTCAATGCAAATTCTCAGAGGCATAGTCCTCAGACTGAGGGATATTTTTGGCTGAAGCTCATATACGACAACAGCAACCAAACAACTGGATAACTCCTTTTCCTACAAGGTTAGTAAAAAAGAAATGATTGCAATATGAACTTAGTCTACTAAGTTGATTTGGATCAATCTGCCGTTTAATAACCACAGCTATTAAAAGAAGTCACAAGTGAATGCAACAATCAGTTTAAACTGATTCAAGATAATATGGAAGAGTGATTCGAGGTGATCCATAGAGCAATACATGAATCATCTTGCAATCTGCACTCATGAGAAAGTATACACGCAGAATGAAAGAGCAACAAGTGTCATCCAAGGTGAGGAAACTTTCAGCTGATCAATCAACGTACAATGGGCACCAACGAAAGAATCACTCATTCATCAAGCAATCATCAAACTTTGATCAATAAGTGATCTCCATTAAACTGGGAAGCTTCTTGACCAGTCCGAAATTTGTAGGGAAAATGACGTCAAAAGCACTTAATGGGGCATACGCTACTTTCACATGCATCATAATCTAATCTAATAACCGCTAGGAAACAGATATCAATTCTCTAAATGCACCATCTGAACAGGGTTTCTTGTGTTCCTCTGGCACCACCAAAATATAAGCAATACTGAAATTAGTCCCTGTCAAAGTTGAACATCAAACTAAAATGCAACTCCTATACTCATCGAACCTTTCACTCCATCACATACTCTGCTCTCTGTATGTCTCAATTGTCACATGTTCTCCAGTAACTCCTCTCATTCCATCTTTCTGCCTTCTGACTATTCTCTCACACGGACTCCAAGTTACTTTAAAGTGCTACTCCTGTGTACTGTCTCCCTGCTATTCATCAGCTATGTCTTCATGTTATTCCCAGGATTCCTGTTCTCTAAAGCACTGCTTCCATGCTATTCCTGTGCACTAGTTCCATGTTTAAAGTTTAAACTGCTGAACCATTTTCCTGCAATAATGCACTGGTTTTGATTATTTTGAATTTGACATCATCTTAATCTTCTTTCCCATGTTCTTGTTTTCTCTGCCAGCCACTATGGCATTCTTTTACCCCAATTTCCTCCTGCCCCTTCTGTGCACCCTCCTTCATCTTCTGTTCTGCTGTGCATCTCGTTACTTTGTTTCTTACATGCTACATCCTCAGCTTCTTCTCCTCTGCTCTGCATCTCCTACTCTGCACGCACACTCCGGGTTCTTTTGCTCTGCTCAGCTCCCAAATCTTCATTTCTGCTGCTCTACTCCCTGTTTCAGTTACTCTACTTTGCATCTACCATTCTGCTCAGCATCTTCTACTCTGCTCTGCAGAGCCCTGCTTCTTTCGTCCCGCTCTGCATCTCCCATCTTCTTCAGCATCGCTTTGTAATCTACTGCATCTATCTACTTCTGCTCTGCTCACTACCTCCCTCCTGTCACTAAGTAACTTTGAATACGACGCCCTGCCTTATCAACGTTGACTGTCTCTGCTTTCTTAACTCCACTTTCTTCTGGCATCTTCTGTACCCCATATCTTCTTTTTGCATCTTCTCTACCCTGTATCTTCTTTTTGCATCTTCTCTACCCCGTATTCAGCACTGCACTGTCACCCTCTGCTGTGTATTTTTATACCATTTCCTTGCAATCCACAATCCACCAAATGCTGGACCTGAGGCAGCATCTCTTCAGTTACTGCTGACAACGCATCACACAGACCTCACGTCGACGCCATCACGTGCTGCGGACCACAGCAGCCGCACTGCATCCCACCCCGGTGACACGCAGTCAGCGGCCAATAGCACCAGAGGCACGGCACAACCAGTGACAGCAGAGCCAGCGCCGTCCACTTCTTGCACGGACTCTCGTCCGATGGCTCGCACTTGCACGGATGCCCGTAGTTACCGTCGGCATCCGACAGGCAGTGGTAGAGCATCCCTCGCGCACAGCAGGCACATGCCACCCACTCGATGCACTCTTGGATGCGGTCGGGTGCATCCTTACAGCTGCCCAGACGGTTGCTGTCCGGGTCAAACACCTCGTGGCAGTAGACGCACTGGAGACGAGGAAGCGGCGGCTGACCAAGAAGTTGACGGTCGATCGGCTCTCGCTTTAGGCGGATCTTACGTCTCGACTTCGTCTTCATTGGTAGAGGCAACTGCGATGTCGAAGGTTCGGTTTCTGTGGGGATCCGGGGTGAACCGGCTAAGGATTCGTGGCTAGGTTCCAGCCGTGCCTGAGGAGGTCCCACCTGTGGAAGGAGCTCCACTACTGGGTAGCTGTATTCGTGCGTTCCGGGAACATGGGCTTTTGCAAATTGTACGTATGAATACTCCACCATCTCGACCACCTCGTCGTTTGTGCTGCTCGAGCCCTGCTCTGACTTGACCGTGTCACTGTTATCCTTCTCGCTCAGCTCTTTCTCGATAAGTTCAAGGTTTTTTGAACTGACAAGTGTTCCGGCAACTTCTTCGCTTCGAGACTTTCTTGTCCTCCAGGTGCGTGGTGAAGAAGAAGTCCGAGAGGTCTGTGGAATGTGACTGGAAAGGGGAATGCTTCGTGAGACAGATGGCTTAATGATACAGTGGACCTTGTAGAGATGTTGAGTTGCGACGGCTGGAACTACTTCTGAACTCTCACCTCCAGCTCCTGAGCCACTGACACCCTCTTTGCTTGTCACAGGGGCCTGAGACGAGACTTCAGACGTTGCCACTTCTAGAGACTTCACTGAAGGTGTTCCGGCAGATGGTGTTGAGGTTTTCTTCTCAATGGGAACATTTTGCAACTGTAGATTTCATAAAACAAACGAAACCAAATGGTCAAAATATTTATGCCACAATTTAATGTTCAGATAGCCCAACTCTGTTAGCCCTGAATCACCATGTTGGAGGTTTAATTCCAAGTGATTATGGGGTCTTCAAGATCTCTGTCCTCTTGCCAATTAACCAACACAATAATTGTAATAGTAAATTTATATAATGCTATATAAAGTACTCCATACCTGAAAACTCAAAATTATGAGTGAATAGAATTGATTTCATGAGCTTAGAGAATAATACAAGGATAGGGTGTTCTGTAGCTGAACTGCTTTCCTGTACTTGAATGATCTCCTTCTCCACGCAACCTCCGCTCCTTCGGCACACGCTTCCAAAATATGAGGTTTACAAATTAAATTCTGCATATGAAAATTATGTCAATTACTCATCACAGATTTAAAAAAGCAGATATATATACCACTCAGCAAACTCACAGTTAATTCTTCTTCGGTTACATCAACCTCATGCAGAGACGTACCTAAAAAAACAAACAAACATGTTTTAATGAAAATCTTAAGGCAGAGGACAATCAACTGTTCTATGACAGATGCTGTGCTGATGAAACATAGCCTGGATTCAAGACAAATAAAGCAAGCTGATATCAGTTAACTAAACTCATTTTCACAACATCTGGTGAAAACTGATTCACTGGTCTCTGAATGGATGTGTCCTAGCTTCAACTTATGCAGATATAGCCAACAAGAACACCTAAAAGCTATGGAAACTTCACAGTGAGCCCAGTTACGTACAAATTCAAACTAAGCTATATGACACTGACATTCTGATTTTCATGACAAACTGGACCCATTGTAAGGTCACAGAGGCAAAAATTATAGCTGAGGTGGTTGGCTAAGAATTCTGCTCGTTTGCTCACACCTGTGTGGACTAAGTTAGAATTGTACTGACTGGCTGACTGAAATTCAGCTGGCTGGCTCAGAATAATGTGTGTTGGCTTAGGGTTTTGTTGGTTGGGTTAGAATTGTGCTGGCTGAAATTGTTGAGTGCCATACAGTGGCGTAACGAAGGGTTCAGCGTCTAGGGGCAAGAGTTGATTACTGCGCCTCTTTTTAATTTTCTTGATGGCTTTTAATCGCTCTTGTCATAGTACTGTGTACCACTGAAAGCTAATTTTGCGCCCTCTTGTGCTGCACCCACAGGCGGTTGACTCATCTGCCTTCCCTTCGTTATGCCACTGATGCCACACCTGCAGCAGCAACCTGATAGATCTGTGATCGGACTGACCTCCGTGAATGAGTTTCAAGGCATCTCTGATGCTTCTCTCAAACAGATGAGCATCAGCTGAGCTCTGGAAAGTCAGACCGAATCGTTTATCCTCCGTCAGCCAGTGATGGAAGGTTGGGTTGGCACGCGTGTACTTGAGGTCTTCTTTCAGAGCACAGTTCAGAATCACCTATAAATAAAACACCACAACATACAACAAGAAACATAAGAAACCAGCGCAAGACGTTTATTGTTAAAATGTTGTTCTCATATTAGCGCCTCTGATTAGGTTGTACTGCGAGACACACTTTATAAATCCATAAATAGAATAGAATATTGACAGTTGATTGTTATTAAGATGTATGTACACCAGAGTGTGGCTACCGGGTATGCTTTTACCACACAACCAGATGTAACATTTATGTAAAGATATGGTGCAAAACCATCAATTTGATTCATTAAGAGCAGTCTATACCAGCAGTCTACCACGTAATTTTTCATTCGTTGCACTGGCTGCCCATTGATCAAAGACTCAAGTTCAAAACTGGTCTTACAACTCCTTAGTTAATACATTGCAATCAGCCAACCTAATAGGTCTTTCCTCACCTCTCATATCAGCAACAGTTGCACCTAAACAACAATATTTTAAATCCATCTGTGCATTGTCTAAAACAGAGTTCGGCTCTTGGGCGTTTTCCGTGGCGAGTCTGATTGCAATTCACCGTCCAGTTCTGTGTGCTCCGAGAGTTCCTTAATATCATCCAGGTCTAAACTTAAGACTTTGTCTGTCAAACTACAGGCAGCTCCTCATCTACTTTAGTCTGACTTCTGGTTTCCCCGAGTTATTGAATTTCGACTCAGCCTGCCTAATGTATGAATGTATCTCTCCCCTATTTTTAAAACAGGGGATTGTTGTGAGGTGGTGAATTATCGTCCTATCTCAAAATTACCCTGCTTCTCAAAAATATTAGAGAAGGTCATGTATAAGCGTGTTTATGACTTTCTAACAGTGAATAATATATTATATGATAAACAATTTGGATTTAGGAAGAATCACTCTACTAGCTTAGCTATTATCGAAGTTATAGATAAAATCTCGGAAGCTATGGATGACCGCAGTTGTACACTGGGTGTATTCCTTGATCTGTCGAAAGCCTTCGACACTTTAAATCATGATATACTTTTTGCAAAATTACACCACTATGGTATCCGTGGTATTGCTTTAGAATGGTTTAAGTCTTACTTCACTAACAGATTTCAACAAGTCTCTTATGCTGGTATTCTCTCTAACATAGTGCCCTTACTCTGTGGGGTCCCGCAAGGCTCTGTATTGGGTCCTTTATTATTCTTAATTTATATAAATGATATTACAAATTGCTCTCTGGTTTTGAACTTGGTACTGTTTGCAGATGACACCTCTGCATTTGTATTTAGCAAAAATTACTATGACCTCTTCCACACCATGAACTTAGAATTATGCCACTTGTCTTGTTGGTTTCAAGTTAATATGCTGTCTTTGAATATTAAGAAATCTAACTACATGTTATTTAAAAGTCGTAGAACAAAGGTACCTGAATCCTTTAACCCTATCTTAACCATCGATAACACTCAATTATGCCGGGTGTCGAGTGTTAAATTTTTGGGTGTCATCATTGATGAGAACCTTACTTGGAAAGCCCATGTCCAGCATGTGTTAAATAAAGTCTCCAAAATTACAGGAATTATCTGTAAACTTAAATGGTCTCTGCCTAGCTCATCCTTGAAGTTATTATATACAACTCTTCTATTGCCATATCTAAATTACTGTACTTTAGTTTGGGCTGGTGGCTATCAGAGCATGCTTAAGCCTGTATTTTTATTACAAAAGAGGGCAGTTAGGATTATCTGTGGAGTCCACCATGCAGCTGAGAGCTCAAGTCTGTTTAAATCTCTCAAGTTATTAACAATTTATGACATCTATAAATTACAATTGGCAGTCTTAATGTACCGGCACCAAGTGGGAATGCTCCCTGCATTATTTAGTAACTACTTTCTTGTAAACGCCGTAATGCATGATCATAACACCAGATATAGGCAGAACTATCGATCTGAGGTCTGCAGAATAAATGTCCGATATTTTTCTGTTAGAGTTAAAGGCCCACAGTTATGGAATTCGATTAATACTGATATACGTGAGTCACATTCATTAATAGCATTTAAAAGTGCTTATAAAAATTATTTGATTGATTTGTACTGACTGCATTCACTAAATATTGTTGGACACTCGAACAGTTGCGTTTCATTATCTCATACGTTTGGTCACATACGATCACAGTACATCTTGTTGATGGAATATTCTATTGCTAACATAATAATTATGGGGACGACTAGATAAGCTGAGTCAGCTTCTTCTCCCCATTGAATCGTTTACTAAACAGGATCATTGATGAACAAATCTGAGATTGTATAACTTACTATGTACCTTGATCATCCATACTGTTCGATCGTTTTACTGTTCGATTCTGAATAAACTCAAACTCAAACTCAAGATGGTCTCAACTGAAGCAAACATCGACTGATGCACTTTTACACTATGATAACGGCGCAATAGAAGTCGTGAGATTAGATTCTGATGAATAACAGTAATACAGATAACTAGCTGTCTCAGTGGCAGAGTTTAAAAGAATCGATTGGAGTATGGCTAGGCTTTGGGTTACTATTCGTTAATGCTTTGTGCTTTAGACACCAGGGCTACAGAAGGTTCTTATTATTATTAATTATTATTATTATTATTTATGAAGAACAGTCAATAACTATTTGCTGAGGTTACCGTTTGGTCAGAAATCTTTTGTCCAACGATCCTGTGTTCCACCTGAACTTCAGCTCCATTCTGTGGAACCAGCTTCTGTAATCCGACGACGCTCATTCCACCGCCTCCCAGCGGAACCCATCCACCGGTACTCTCGTCTCTTGTCATGACCTGTGCCTTGACATGCACTGTGTAATCCTCACTGCAACAAAACACCAACGTAACCTTAGTTAACGTGAAATAACACAATTGTCAGAACTACAATTCTCACAATTAAATCAAGGAATGCTGTTGCGCATCTTTAAGGGGACTATAAAACATGATGGAAAAGGTTGGCATGACCTGTTGGCCAAATGGTCACAAAACCAATTCTGCATTGCTATTTGTAGAAGATGTACAGGTGATCTTGTTGATATATGTATCACTTTTCTGCAAGCTTCCAGCTGTTTCCTGTCGATAACATGCACTAACTGAAAACTGAAAGTGAAAATCGTAATCTGTACATTCCTACAGTGCCCAAAAAGCTAAGTTGTGGGAAGCAGTGTATTCACAGGTGCTCAGTCAAAACAAAATCAATAGGCAGGTTAGATTAAAATCGGTTCCAAGTCAAGATCCAAAGGGTCTGGCAAATAAACAGCTACGGTGGGTGGTGTTTAGAACTGAAGCGGTAAGAGAGGTAAGGGAAGAGGAGATGGAATCAGGATAGGATTTGTGAAAAAGAAGATGGCTGTAAATATATTCATAATCGCAAGCCTCAGTCTTGATTAGGGAAGTTTGGTCACTTTAAAGCAATTTGGTGATTTAAATATAAGTTTATTCTTGACTGGCTGAATGATTTTGTTGGAGGATGACAGATACGGCCAAAACAAAATAATGTTGTGTTTCCGGTAACCCGACCGAGTCACTTTTTTTAGGCCCGACTGGGAAAATTTTCGTGAAAAAATTATTTAAAAAAAAATTGTTTTTAATTAAAAATAATTTTTTTTTATTAACACGTGAATTTAACCTTTGCGACATTGATAACATTGCTTTCCATTGCATAAAAATATTTTTTGGCCTCAGCAAGGTGAAATATGATGACAATATATTCGTTTATTATTATACAACGATGCAGCATTGCATAAAAATATTTTACAAAATAAATTTTTTTTCCTACCTACCTACCCAGATTTTAAACCACTGTTACCGGAAACACACCTATATTTTTTTTGGCCTAACTGGTCGATACCTCAGCATCAACCAGTTAACATCCGAAGTGAATCGAAGCCATCCCCCACAGAGCTACAGTTCCACTATACGATCTGCCAATGCCTCCAGGATTGTGTGTAAAACAGCGACATGTAGGTACTAACTAATAATATTCATTTATTCAGTTAAAACTGGCAAACCACAGTATGATTACATGAAATAGTCGGAACACATGATAACAAGTAAACAAGAGTCGATTTTCATAACTGTATGGCAGCCTGTTAGGCGTCAATCCGTCCTACTGCTGCTCATTTTACCATAATTCCCTAGGCAGTGGAAGGCTGAGTCAACCTTATAGGGCTAGTGGGTATCGAACCCATGGCCTTCTGTTCTTCGTGCCTCTGTATTACCATTCAACCATCACCCCGCTCAACTGGCACTGATGCCTGCCATTAATAGAGGTCAGTTCTTCATAATACCATTCATAATATTCATAATTCATAATATCACTTCATGAAGTGAACCTCTGAGGGTCAAAGACCAACCATTGTGCGTCATTGAGGTTGTCCTCACAAGGACGCATGAGGGTCACAAAACCCAACCTAGTGGGTGCTATAACTAATGAATGTATATTAACCAGTTCCTAAACAACACCACACACCCACATCTATGCACACATACAAAAGCACATGCAGACACCTACAACCTAAAGTACTGCTGCAGATCACGATGATAATAATAATAATAATAATAATAATAATAATAATAATAACATTTATTCTTTAATGAAGCGCCTGACAAACGCACTGCGCTGTACAAGTGTACATGTTATGACGTTTAAACAATTCACAAGAACACAAATTACAGAAGACATAAATCAACAAAGTTGCAGCCATACAAGGCGCAAGCTCATTGTACCTTTGCTGCCACCTAGGGAATGAAGGCATGAGCTAAACCCGGGGGCCTTACGGGAATCGAACCGGGTCCGTGAAAACTTCAGGCAAGAGTGTTATCCATTAAACTATCCCCCTCCATAACATACCTGTAACATAACAAATCAATGCTGTGGCAACCCTTGTGCCAGTAAAATCTTTAATGTAGAACCAACTACTACAAGATGTAATCAAATAAAAGATCATTACACACTTGTAAATCCTACAAAGCCTTGGAATCAATTAGAAATTCCTCCCTGACTATGTCAAGCCCAGTATATGAAGAGAAACATAAGGCAATTGCTAGAGCATAAAAAGTTTTCCTGCAATAACAAAGAGAAAAGCACGATTTCAGAGAATTCAAGCCAACAAGATTCCTGTAATGAATTCTTTCCCTTCAAGTTTTTACTTAATAATATGTGAAAATTGCAAAAAAATTCATCAAGAGCCTCAAAATCAACATTTCAACATATGGAAATAAAATTTATTTCCAAACCAACACCAATGTCTTGCTTTCAGATTTATTGGATTTTCTCATAAAATTCTTAATATCCAATTATCCATCCAGGATATTTAGGCAGTATTTGGCTCCCTATACAGGCACATTTGCACTGGTACATTTCATGTTCATGGGGACCCAATAGCCTGATTTGGTGTGGTTCGTAGGGCGGATATGGCACACATGCATTGCTATTGCTAAGGATATTATTGCATTATTTGCACACATGCATGCCTATCGCTAAAGCGCACTATTTAAAGCAGAGCTTCCTTACTGTACGTTTTAACTACAAAACGAATTCTTAAATACACAAAAGTAAAATTTAATTGACCAACTGGCTATGCTGTGTATGGAGTACGATATGCAAAGAAACAATTTATGACCAACATTTTCCACAAGGTTATGAGTCCATCACAGATCTGCACCACCTGTGTATTGTCACCCTGCTCAAACCCATAATCCTCTTAACTCACTCTCTCCTGTCGGGACAGTCAACGAATAACTGGGTAGACATTTTACACCGAGTACCGAATCACAGTATTTCAATGTACTATTTGCTGGATCCAGGTATGAACTGAGCACCATTTGTTCCATATACGAAGCTTCAAATTTTAATGCAATAAAAAATTATCTAACAAAATTTTGCTACTTGTAATAACTAACTAATTTATCTCTGATTTTAGAAATAAATTATCAATTAAATGGACTTGACTTCCACTGTGGACTTTTAAATTGAGATTTTCTGGCAAATTATAAATGAAACAAAGTTTAAGAGACAAAGAATTTAGACAAATTTATTTGCAACTATTTGTGTGTATAATATTTGCCGAGGCGAACATTGCCAAAAAACGGGATATTCGGTTGAGGCAAAATGTCTGGGGCAACTTTCGGTTATTCCCCACCCCAGTCACTACTCGCCTCAAGTTCTCCCACTGATCCATATCCCGCAAAGCACCTCGACTCTGAAATAAACTTTCCCTGAATCCTGCATATTCTCAGTTCCTCCACCAACACCACTACTCACTCACCCTCATTTGTCTCGGGCCCCTCTACTTTAATATCACCCTACAGGCTTTCCACTCCAAACTGAAGTCTCAACTCTTCAAGAATACCTCTGATAGTACGCAGTGCTCGTGAATAAGCTGGTGCCCTGCGCTTAGCTTTAGATTAGAGCTACAGAAATAATACGATTACCCTCTGATTTCTCTCCTATACAGGTTTCTGTCTCCTACTAATTCATAAACTTTGCCCCACTGCTTACACATCCATTGTTTATACCTATTCATATACATAAACATGCATATCCCGGTCTCTGTAAATCTAGTGCCTCCTAATTCTGTGTCACTCTCTGTCCACTGTTTGTGTCCATCTCTCTCTATGTCCTTGCTGCGTTATCTGTCTGTCGTACTGAAAACCTGTCACTGAATCTCACGGCCAAGTCAAGTAAGAGTAGTGGCAATTTTGTTCCCCTTGATGTCCAGTCATAGATAAGAGAAAGAAAAGGTCAAATGCATTGAACTGATTGCTTCTGCCATACCAAGTAGTTCTAGATATACATAATTAATACGCAGATACATCACATACATATACAACCCCTTTGGTGCACACATACAATTCCATACATCGTAAGCATACACATTTTGGGTTTATGTGTAATTGTGTATACACTATACAGGCATAAGTAGAAACAAATACTGGTATATGCAGCAACAGTCCTTGCACATTTACAATTTGCTGGCCATGTGTGGTAGAAAGGAACCCAACCAAGAACATCAGATGCTCTGACATCACTGACATCATAGTTGTTTTTGGTTTTTTATTTTTTTCCCAAAAAAATTTTTTTTTATGTAACTTTATTTATTTATTTTCTGTCTGTTATTATTTGTTTAATTTTAGTTGTCTCTCCCTTTCAAGGATTCATCTAATTTAAGTCACTATTTAGTGTCATCAGTTGAGAAATAAACAGCTGAGTACAGGAAATAGAAGTTATAAAAGATATTTGAATGTCTAAGTTATGCAAAATGTGAATTATTTTCTTTTCAGTTTTTTTCGTTTTTATTTTTTTGAATAAAACGACGTGTTTTCCGTTTTTTATATTTATTTTACCATTTTTAACAACTATGACTGACACAACATGGAAGCACAAAGAGATATTCAGTAACGACGTAGCATCAGAAGATGTCTGAAAGTACATTTGGAGACTTAATTAACACTGTTATCATAATTCACCTTTAAGTGGTGAACACTACACAGATGACCGTATGACATTTCTGAATGCCACGAACCACTTGAAACTTGTAAGTGGCATCCCAAGATAATTACTAAATAGAAATAAAAATGCACCAAAAACACACCATGGACAACATACAACTACAATCAAAAACTATCATGTATACACATATTGTGTATTTAAAACTAAAATCAAAAACTAAGAATAAACTAAGCAGTAAATGATAATAAAATTATATATTATATTAAGACAAAACATAAAATAACTATAATTAGTAAGAAATAAAAATAGGAAGATAAATAAAATAAAATGCAGTACAAGATAAACTACTGGTAAGACAAAAATCTTCAAGCAAATTTCTTTAAACGTTACAAGATTTTATTAACAGAATTTTCAGTAACTATAAACACTAAAATAATTTCATACACTAAATGTATAAATCAATCACCTCTTTCTTAACTCTGCATTATTTGAAAGGCAACAGTGTTTGATCGTGTTAAAAATTTGCAGACTCCAAAGCTTCACATTCATTGCTTTGCTTGCCAGCAATAGCCATGAAACATTCGCAATTGATGTCCAAAAGTATGTTATTTAGGAATTAAAGAACTCTGAGTGAGCAAGCACTTCTGCCAAAGAATCTTACAACCACAGAACCATGTGTTTAAAGTACGCAAACAAGGTTATTACGTCTGCCTAGCCTATATTTTTTATTAGCAGTTTTTTTTCTGAAGTTGTCAAATTTAAACCAACTACTATTAAATCATATCTTACATGTAGCAAATAATTCACTAGGCATCAACTGATATTACTTCCAAATAAGAACCAAATGTTAGTTCAATAATCAGAAGAGAAGTCATCCGTGCCAGACAGGCACCTTGTGACTGCTATGCTCTGTTGAATGGGTACATTAAGAGATTAGAATGACATAAGTTAGGCAAGCGAATATGAGTAAGAGAGTCACAGAACTCAGTTCCACAGCTGTCAGCAATTCTGCAGCAAGGATTGAATTCAGTCATTGTGTTTTGTAGCAAATCTTCTTGGTCAAAAGATTTAAATGTACTGTAATGCAATACAATATAACTGTATTTGATATTACCATCCTTCCAAAGCTCAGAAGTACACATAGCCATACAACAAAACATCAATGGCGCAGAGCAATTATGAGTGAAGGACTTGCTCAAAGTCCCTACACACTAATTAACCGTCTAAGTGGAGGCTCAAACCCGTACTCTCCGCATTACAGGCCAAGCACTCTAACCAATATGCCACCGTGCACTATCAGTTCAACTTTAAAACAAATCGTTTGTTCTTCCAAAAGCAACACCACTGATTTATGAACATCAGTACGCATTTTACTACACTGTGCAAAGCCGTGTTTGCATATATGTGACGCCAGCGGTCAAAACCCGTCACATGTCGGTTTCTGACCTTTTCTTCAGTCATATTCTACAACTAATTTGCTTCTAAATACTTTTTACAGATTGAAATATCTTTTTCCTAACTGAAGTTATGCACGTTTGATTTTTTCATTGGCATAGAGTGAGAAAATCGAATAATATTTTTCGTAATATTCGTGTAATCAAAGTCCTCAGCATCCGTTACTTGATTACGCTGCAATTTTGCTGGGCAATAAAGGGCTATATTCTGTATCAAATAAGAAAACGTCATCAAAATTGGATTACTACCTTGCAAATTATGGCAAATTCATTGGCAACTGCTGAATTAAAGAATATTCATTTTTCACCTATTTCGGCTTCTAGCTCAATATCTAGGAAACAAGCAACGGGTTTTGTTTCACATATGTTCGCTTATGTTACATCATGTTACATAAACTGCTGTCCCGTTTACCAGTTTGTCATACCATGTAACATTAAGCTTGCAGCATTCACTCCTACCAAATAACTTTGTTTACATAAGTATTCTCTTACCTAATAGAATGATAAATTTAATTTGGCCACCACAGTCATAAATGTAAATATATATAAATATATATATATAAATATACCATACATAAACAGAGGCAAAATGACAGTCTATTATTTCAACTAAAGACAATGATAACAGATGAAGCGGTGAAAGCAGTCACTTATAAACACTTATGATGTAACGTTGAATTAAAATCGAGCAAGGGATAGTTTGAAAAGAATAATTTTAGAAAGCATAAGTTCAAATAGAACTGAAAAAGAATCATTGGACAATGGAGACAACTTGTCAAGTTGACTCATTGTATTGAATACTAATTAAACTCAGCCATTGAGTTCTGTTTATAAAGTAAAACTGGATATTTGTTTGAAGAAATCATCAGGATTATTATATGAATACAGATTAGCAAGTGTTCAAACCGTCGAACTGGTACACTTAAGATATTCTTCAAAGCTATAAGTTTCTAAGCAGTAAGGAAGCTTAGGACCATTACTTCTTTCCAGAAGTTTTCCTACTAACAGCTGATCTGGTGACTGGCTGCATCCTCAGCTGATAAGCTCTGATATCACAGAGTTCCTGTGATATCAGAGTTAGTCCTGACCTGGTCCTTACATCACTCCACTGGCTAAAAGTCCCTGAATACATCCACTTAAAGTCTAACCTACAACTCACAACAATACTCCCAGACAAAGTACCCTAGCAAACTCTTCACCATCCAGCCACCCCACTCTACCTGATCATCCTCATATCTCACTCTCTCCCTTCCCCAGTCACTACTTGACTCAAGTTCTCCAACCAATCCATATCCCAAACTGCCCCTCGACTCGGGAATGAACTTCCCCTGAATTCTGCATATTCACTGTTCCTCCACAAATAGTCTCACCTCTTCAAGAATTTCAACCTAATACTTCAAATCCTCCGACTTTGAAGCTTTCTCGTCCTCGATGAAACCTGCCTTAGCAGTTCCTCTGCCTCTTCTATCTGGAAAGCAGACTTGGATCTCCACTGTACATTGATCTCTTGACAACACCTCTGATACGATGCAGTGCTCGTCAATAAGCTGGTGCCCTGCGCCTAGCTTCAGAGTAGCACTTTAGAAGTTCTGAGTTTACGATTACGAATATACTATGGCTGTTAATTTACGTTGCAATTGTCAAAAGTGAAGCTTGTGGCACAAGTGGATTAGTCATCTCTGTTTAGCCGTGGCTGGGCTGGGAGCGCCTCTGAATAGGCTCCTTGAAGGGGCGCTATATAAATTCTCGGAATGAATGAATGGCAAACTGACCAGGGCGATAACAGAAGGCAAAAAATCGAATTTTACTCACTCTTTAATGGCCGGATCTGCGGTTGTCATCTTCCAACTCGTTCCATTGCTTGAAATGGCTACCTACCAGGGCCTTGCAGAATCCACCACCACCAAAACCACAAACCATTACCACTTTCCACCACAACCATCATCCTCCATGACACAAGTCCGTCCTTTCAAATAACTATCTGTTCACCGACAACTAGTACACAGAATATTTATCGTCTCAGCAGGATCCTCAAAGATATAAATTTCAGTTATTTTACGTCCTCTTTTAGCATTTTTAATCAATAGTGATGAAGAGAGACGACGGTGCTAGGGTTCGACGCCAGCATTCATCTTCACCCCACAGATTATATATCCAATGGGACGGAATTTGACAGTAAAGCGTCATCTAGCAGTAGATCAAAGATACAAAATTAAAAACATACGTCATGTATTCTGTAAATAACAAGTTTCATATTTCAGATTGTCTGCTAAAATATCGAGATAAAAGCGCGATTTAAAATCGCTGTTTTGTCTGCATAATAAATAATAATTAAACTTGCACAAAGTTTGTACACGTGGCTCAGTCGATTTTATTTACGTCATGAATTGTAGCGTCGTCTGCTGTAATATGTAAGCTATGTGTCGCTCTATTTATGCGACTGGAACGACTGAGTCACACGTGGTGCGGTAAGAAAATGAATCACAGATTCCACCAATTCTGGTGCCTTACCTTAACGACGATGCCAATGACAGCCATCGTCATCTTATTCATCTATATCTATTTACAACAAATACAGGCAGTTACTTACAATGGCGATAATGCTAGCATTGATATTATCAAATCTTAATCTTACGCTTAACATATCATCCGTCCAGGTGCGATTGTTTTTTTCCACGCCTTCGGCGACATTTTATGAATTAACCAGAGCTAGCGATCAAAAATAAATATGAATGAAAACGGATATTTATGTAGCGCTTAGCTTTGCATTGGTGCAAATAGGCGTATCTATAAGAATCAGCATGAATTACAATACTTATATTTTGTTACCCTTATTTAAAGACCCAAACTCATATTTGCAATGCTCAGGTCTCAGTCGATAGTAACTGCTATGCAAATCGTTGTACAAGCCAAAATCCAAGGCGAGTGTGGTTGAAAGCCCAACAGAGAATCCGAGAAGACATGGAAGCAGAGCGGAGGAAACGAGTTGAGTGCAGTAGAAAATGAAGGCGCACCAAACAGGCTTAATTTGTGGAGCCAACTATTGCTATAAGAGGTCTAGGTTCTAGTCGTGGCTGGGCCGGGAGCGCTCTGAAGGGGCGCTATATAAATGCTCTAAATGAATGAATGAGCAGCCTGTCGAAAGTTGACCTTAGTCGGGAGAAAGTCAGATCTGGTTGACTTTTAGAAGTGAGACAGACTGAAAAAGTTGACAGAATGCCAACTCTTGTATAGAATTAGTCCAGTCGTTTTTTACTTATTTAGTAGCCCAGCAGCTCTGCCTGTAAGCCTTTCAGAAGAGCTCCATTGTAAGAGCACTCTGTAAATAAATAAATGTCTGTGTGTATGTGTGTGAATCTGAAGTATATGAATCTTCGGATATGTGGCTCAGCCATTTGTCCTGGCTCTTGATGGCAACTCTATATAAACGCCCTTGACCTTGATGCTTACTCAAAGTAAATGCAGGAGCCAATTAACTGTTGCTGGCACAGATGCAATTTCTGGGTCATCCAGAAAGGTCAGGCCAAGAAGAATGCTAATCCCAGTGCTGTGCTACTGTGATTTACTTTACTACTGTAATACAATACAACCAAATAACTTTTATAGCACTGGCAGCAATTGGTTGTCCAAGCCATTGCAAAAGATCAGTTTCGCACTACAAAGGTATAATAGTATTCTGCAAGTGACATATGATCTCCCCAGGAGCCCAGCACCAATGTGGATTGAAAACTACTATACAGTGACTTGTGAATAGCTATTAAAATTTTAATATCAAACGTATATTTATATGGTAGCATTTTCAGAGTTCAATGCACTGATTTAACCTTGCATAATGCAAATTTAAAAAAAATTCCGACAAACATACAATGTTGATTATATTCACAATACTAAAATAATGTAAATGTATGCATGTGCAAGCTTCTTTAAAACAAATTTAACACTAATCAAAAGAAAAGTCACATGTAGCATAGCACATGATTGATTGATTGATTTACATGCCATAACTCTACAGTAATGCCTGGTAAGAGCAGATCAGTGTAGCCAGAATACCCAAGACACATGTTGTAAACAGATATAGTGGTCTTCAATCATGCACCAGCGCTCGCTCTTGAATAAGCTGGTGATTTGCGCTTGGCTTTCAATGGGTGCTTTACAAGTTTGGAGTTTACAATTATGATTATGATCTGTATAATAGTCATGAAAGGCCATACTAACTGCTTGCAGGCCACACCTACTGTATTACAACATAATTTGCCTGTGACCATTCTAGCCATATTACTATGATTGATTTTTCTGTTACGCGCTTTTGTGCAAGATTCCAATTTTGTTTAGGCGCGCTATAAATAACAGTCTAATAATAATAAGTTGTATCTCGTGGTAAAACACGTTATGTGCAGGATGCACAACAATGTGGCGGCTTTCTAGATAATGCTTACCAATTATCTTGCACATTGTTACATTTCTTAAGATAAAGTTAATACTAATTCCTGTCTCGATGACAATGTTACAAGTTGACCTTCCTCTTAACGTTTCTCATTTCTTCCCCTTCTTCGCCCCAACCTTGCCCTTCTTCTTCTTCGACTTGATTGCCTTGCGTACTTTGAACGATCGCCAAAATGCCTGAATTGTCGTAGCAGCCCGGATGCACATCTGCAGTTCACGCTCAGCCATATCCCTTGCCTCACGAGCAATGCGTCTCTCCTCTTGAATCTGCTGGTATTCAGCCTCCAGGCGCTTGAACTTCTCCTCCAGTTCGTTGAGCTGTCGCTTTTCCTCCGTGTAGACAAGATCGATTCTTTCGTATTCATCCTGTTATGATTAAACAATGTCTTTAACAATCACATTTGTGCAAGTGTCTTAAAATATTCTCTTGGTTCCCCATACTAGAAATGTTATGGCTCAGTCTCGTTCCTTTGCTTCAATTGGTCCCTGTCTTTGGAATGCGCTTTCTCCTTCTGTTCACTCTACAATTCTATCTAGCAGTCTCTCTTCATCTTTCGCTTTTCTCAAAACCTGCTTCTTTTCGTGGGTCTTGCACACTGGGAGCGCTTCTAAACGGTTCACCCTACTAGAGGCGCTTTACAAATGCTTAAATACAATACAATAAAAATCGTTTAATTATTGCTGTGAATTATTAAATTGAACAAAGCTACCAAATACCACAAATAACTGACCAGTCCTCACTACCAAAATATTTACTACCATGGTTTTCTTGAGTGTGGTTCTTGCAGAGCTTCTCATTTGAAAATAGAAGGCGATTTGAAAATCGATCGCACTGGATTGCGTAGGCGATCGGTGCGCGATCGACCTTGAGAGCTTTTGTATACAGCGTATTTTGTGTATCGCATTCGTAAAGCTGCATATTATATATAGTACGTATAGCTGCATATTATAGTAGGCCTACTAATCTATTAGGCCTATCTCAGTTCAGTTCCGTTATTAGGCTATTACTATTGATAGTATTATTAATTAGTTTTCATATAGTGCCCGTTCAAGGTGATCGACTGAGAAGCGCTCCTAATCCAGCCACGGCTAAATAAGACAGTTGTTAAGTTATTACGAATAATGGTGTGACCGTGTGAACTTTATTCACTAGGCGGAGCGCAACAGGGTGCTCATTCCAGGCCTAGGGCCAACAACCGAAAACGAGCGCCGTTGCTAAACAGTTGCCTACATTACTATACTGTACATTATTATATACTTCGGCAACGTCGCCGCCATTGTGGCTTTCAATAATTTTCGAAATTAGTGACGTTACAAACTTACAAATGACGTTACGCGGGAGGTCTCCACCGTGGTTATGACCAATCATATTGCACGAAATTGGAGCGATCACTACGCAGTCATTAGGTCACGAAACGCAGCTTTCCGAATCATATACCTAATTATAATAAGAGGTCGTTGTTCCGAACGCATTCACCGCCGCAAGTAAGCAAACATTAAAGTAATGTAAATTAGGTAAATAAAATAATGGCTCCAGTTTCCTCTTGGAGTAAATCGATCGCGCTCGATTTGCGCGATCGATTTATCGATCCACAAAGACCTTGCTAGGCGATCGACCAAGGAGATCTATCATGGATCGCCTCAAATGAGAAGCCCTGGGTTCTTGAACCATTAAAAGATGAGTTCAGTTACCTGTCTCTCTCCCATGTCTACGTCAAACTTCTGAATCCAGTTTTCTACCTCGGTTTCAACTTGAAACTTTCTCTGAAAACCACAATTTCAAAATAAATATTAGAGCACAAAGGATCACACATTTCTTTAAATTGACAAAAATCTCCTCAAACTGACTATTTACGAATAAATATTTAACACCTGGTCCTCTGGGAATATATATATATTTATTTATCAACACTCTTCAAGACTATAGTGCTTGACTACTAATACACTCAAATTAATTATATCATTCACATTATTTCCAGAGGAGCACATGTATTGGGCATGATTATACAGAGTGAATGTTTGCCCAGAGAGAGTTCCCAAGTCCCTAGGGCTGGCAACAGCAAAGGCACATTCGCTGTCCTTGTCCTTGGTATTTCAAGGATGGTCAGAGTAAGACAGTTAGAGGACCTGATCGAGTTGTTAGACTTGGAAGTCCGTATGAGATGAAGATAATCAGGGTTGACTAAAATTTAGAACCTTAATGGCAATAAGCGGGTCTTGAAAATTATTCTTTTTGAATTGGTGTAATGTGGTATATCATTTTGAAAGCATCTGAGCATTCTTAAGATGAAATAGAAAATGTCCTCAAACTGTACGAAAAATGTTATTCAAGCATCAATTAACCTAACAAGAATTGATTACTCTAACTACTCGGCGCTCGTGAATATGCTGGTGCCCTTAGCTTTACTGTAGGCTTTAGAAATTTTGAGATTACGAAATTGCGATTACCCTTCTCAAAGCCAGTTCTTTTTCTTTGTGCTCTTCCTTAAGGTTGTTATACTGTGCCTGAACTTGAGTCAGATCTTGCTGTAACTTGGTCAGCCTGCCCTCTGTGTTCTTCTTGTCAGCCCCCTCTTGCTTTTCAGCCTCCAATTTCATACGACGTATGTTCTCCTCCGAAGTCTTTTCAATCTGGTGCAGATTTGACTGTAGCTTTCGTATGATCTCATTCTGCGTTCTAATCTGAAAAATAACAATCCATCAATAAGTAAATGATTGACAGGAGATGAAAGCCTTTGATTGTCGTTAGCCCTTCATGCCCATGTGTGGGGCATGAAATATGCATTTGATTTAAAAGCAGCAAACTTACTAATACTATATTGCATAAACCTGAATCTAGGACACAAACGTAACAAGTAACATACGGATAAGCGCCATTTGTAACTGAGTAAAAGTACTGCAACATTGGTTCAATATTATTTGGCTACAAGTTAAAGTATTTCCACTGTTAACATGTAAACATTTAAAAAGTAAAAGTTCTGGTACCGAAAATTTTACTTAGCACAGTAATGTGTTACTTTTACTTCATTACTGACCAACACTGGGTGAAAATGGGCCTTATTTACAAACATTACAGCTGCAGTAGATACAACTGGTACACTTTAGGGTTTCCTACAGTACTTGAAACCATATTGCTCTTGAATTGAATTCATAATGTCAGCCATGAGCATAGTTAAAAAGTCTACAGTTATTGCATACCCTAGGTCAGACAATAAATAATCTCAACAAAATTCAAATTGCTAAATTGCAATTTGTCTTATTTTAGTTTTGGATTTAATATACTTAAGTACAGATGCATGTATGCAAGATATATTGACAAACACACTTTCATAAAGGAATTATTCATGTGTTATCTTTTCTTTCTGCAGCATTAGCTCTGTTACACTGGCATATTGATAAAACACATTTTCATAAAGAATTATTCACGTGTTATCTTTTCTTTCTGTAGCATTAGCTCTGTTACACTGGGACCTAATTAAAAGCTAAATATAATGTAGGCCTACAGAACATAACACTCAAGAAAGATGCTGTAACAAAGGAATGCAGTAATCAAGTAGCCTAGATTTAGGTTTTCACGATTCATTTACTGATGCTGTTTATAATTTTTTAAACACTTACTGCCTCGTTTTTTTCTTCTTCTGCTGCATTCAATTCAGCTGATAACTTTGCAATGGCTTCAGCATTGTATCGCTCTTTCTCAAGAACCTCCCGAAGGTATTTTGCCCTTTCCAGCTCCTCAGCTGGGGTCGTCAGCAGCATCGCCATGACGAAATCACGAAGGTCCTTGAGGTATTGAATCACGTTCCTCGAGCTATCTTTCCAATACTCTTCACTCTTCTTCGAAACAGTTGTCGCTGCCTTTGGATTCAAGGCAAACAGTCGGAGAGTGTTCCTACTCGATTCTCGCAGCCTGTCCGCTTGCAGAGACAGATTCCTCAGCGCTCGTTCCATCTGGCTGCTCAGTCTCTCCGGAAAATCTACGCTCAGCTGAGAAGGGCTCATCGATGCTCTGCTCAAAGGTTGATCGGCTGTTTCACCTCGCTCGTGGGTATCGTTCTCTTCATTTTCATCTTCCTCTTCATCATTTCTATTCGTAAATCCATGGCTACTCTTACTACCGGCTGTCTGCCTGCCAAATATGCTCTGTCTGTCCACTTCGCTCGATTGGATTTCACTTCGTCTGTCCATTCCACTCTCTCTGTAACTTCCACTCTGCCATCCTGCCGTGCCATCGTGTCCAGTCCGTCTGCTTGTAGCACTCCTAGCATCCAATTCGCTCTGCCTATCTGTAACGCTTTTCAACTCCCTTTCATGACTCTCGTGTGTCTCCCCGCCCTTCCTTGAGGACCTCTCTCTTTCGGCCTGTTCGTCTGCCTCAGCTTGTCTCAAGTCTTCACCCTCGCTGCCTTGGCTTTGGCGTGACTCACACCTGGAGCTCATCCGGCTCTCTGTTTCACAAAACATCTCTTCCAGTGGTTGAAGCTCGCTTAAGCTTTCCAGCAAGATCCGGTGTTCCTCAAGCGCCCGAATCAGCTCGCTCCCTAGAAAATTCCGGAATCTGCTCAGATGTCGGAGTATGTACGGAAGAGACACGATTACCTCCGCCCGACGGATGGCTTCCTGCAAAGCTCCCATAACTCGTTGGGACTCCAACGTCGACAGTTTCTTCCTCGCCGGTTCAAGTATGCGCACTGGATCGAGACGGGCGTTCGACCTTGACTTTGGCTTGTATGATCCTTGTGACCCAGCCTCGATTACCATTAGCCTTGACGGCGGAGGCTGAGGTCTTAGTTTGACGTGTAATGACTCCATCGGAGCTACAGTCATAGTTTCTGTGACACCCGCCATCTTGACAGTGTACGCCTATGGACTGTTTATTTATAAGCCTGTAGGTGTATACAGTCCTGTGCAGCCGACTAACAATTTACAGTGAACGAATATCACGCAAACTTTTCGCCTCATGAACTGCTCGTTACTTTAACTATTTTATAAACCTCAGTTATTGATTACAAGTTTCCTGTCTGTTTTTAAACTTTCCAACTCCGCAACAACCTGTTCTCCGGATTTCTGAAACTAAGGACATCCCGCATGGCCCAGCAATGTTTACGGCAACGGCGGAGTGATACACGCCTTGACAACAAATAGTCTTCGGTTTAAATCATTTTTTCCAAAAAGATTAACTAAAATCCAAATAATAATATTTGATTTAAAAATAAAGAAACATTTATTTGTCTTACAGTGAAACGATTAGCCAGTTAGCGACTATAAAACAAGTCTAAAATAATTATCATATAGTCGCGGAACGCTACACTTTGGGGCATTTCTCATAAGAAAAGCGCGCGTAATAAATTTCTGATGTAGGCCTACGACTCTAGGCTACGAGTAGTTCAAACTCCGGTTAAAGCAGGGCCTACTATCCCCCTGTAAGCTGGAAGCAATTTCCCCCCCAATACTCAGTGTGCGTCGGTATGATTTTAAAAGTGGTATGGAAAATTGGAATTTAGGGGGTCTGGGGGACGGAGTCCCCCAGAAGCTGACGCTTTTTGTATATATTGACAGCTAGTGTTTCATGCCATATTTCATAATCTAAAATACACGTTTAAATTGATTAATAGTATTTTCTAGCTTTTAGCAGACAAAAAGTGGTAGGGCCTACGGCAAAAATGTGTTGTCGCCGTACCACCTTAAAAGTATACAAGGATTACAAACAGAATGAAATAATACCACTATTACCATAATGCATAAACTTTACAGTCCAGAGACTCGATTACAGTCGACAGCCGACAGTGATGGGCAAAAGTTAACTAAAAAGTTGCAAATTTTTAGTTAAACTTAACATTTTTAGTTAAGGCAGAAATTTAACTAAGGGGCCGTCCATAAAGTACGTCACGCTATTTTTGACCATTTTACCCCCCCTCCCCTGTCACAAACTGTCACAAAACTCGGACCCCCCTAAAGTACGTCACACTTTCAACATAGAAATAATAATACTTCCGAAATCAAGGCTAATACATAAACAAGGCTTCGCAACAGCATTATTACTAGCGCTCCTAGCGAGAGGAATCGTAAAAACACATTCAGGAGATATGCATTTCATGCTATTTTGACATAAAACTAATTAAAATGTTTCAGAAAATTTTTGAAAATTATTTTTAAAGCTATGAAATTCTGCTAAAAAATAAAAATAAATTATAAATGAAATATAAAAATAAATGTGTGACGTCACACATGGCCTGACCCCCTCCCCCTGTCACAAACTGTCACACTTTCTTAAACCCCTCCCCTGGAGCGTGACGTACTTTATGGACGGCCCCTAAAAAAATTGTTTAGTTAAAACCAAAGTTTCACTATTATTTTTTAGTTATTAACTAAAAAGTTTAACTAATATTTTTTAGTTATTAGCCAGTGTTTAATCTAGTCCCCTTGCTGTCGGGGGAATCGAGGGTTCTGGGGGTATCCAGCTTATAACAGTTGGAATTTTCGAGGGGGTAGTAACGAGAGTTTTCCACAGGGATTTTCGAGGGCGGGGTAGTAACGAGACTTTCCAAGGATTTTCGACGGGTAGTAACAACAATATTCGAGGGGGGTAGTAACAAGACTTTTTCCAAGAAGAATTTTCGAGGGGGGTAGTATATGTCTTTAATTTTTCTTGGCGCTCAAATTTCATCTCTTTAATTTTTCTGGGGGAAAACTCGATCCTGGGGGGAACTTTCCCCCCAGAGACGTCTAGATTAAACACTGGTTATTAGCTATAAAGTTTACCATAAGTAACAACTAGGCAACCCGCTTCTGCAATGAACAGTGAACACTGTCACCACCTCAACGTGACCTTTAATTACTTCTTAACACTGCAAAGAATATGTTTAATGTATTACGGTGCATTCATGCAATGCAAGGACCAAAATTAATATATCTCTGGGTGCAGTGTAACACATTGGTGTTCAACATTCTTTATTAGTCGACTGTGAGTGTCGACTATAATGAATTAAAGGCTACTTCAGCAAAAATGAATAGTCTATTAGTCACTGTTTCCTTCACTGAGGTTAAACTGATGCCGAATGTCTGATGAAACCCGTGATCACCTTCTTTTCTTAAGATCCAGATACAAATCTGACAGTGGCCTTGCTGATGCTGATCATTATTGTCATGAGTAATCAGAGTAACTGGTTTTATTACTAAGTCAATTGAACTGCATCACATTGCATGTTTCATCATTGTTTGCATTAGTTACTGTCTTCATTATTTTCTGGTAGAACTGTAGTAGGACTGTTATTAGTCTAGTACACATTACATAGCTTGAAAGTGAAAATGTCATTGACCCTCTCTGCATTATTACAGGACACTTAACCTCTGTTATTGTGAAAATGTTTCACGTTTGTCAAAAAGTTTCTTAAAAAGTTGGAAAAAGTTTAACTAAATTTTTTAGTTTAGTTAACATATTTGCAAAATCAATTCCCAACTGTTAGTTACACTTTTTTTTATTTTACTTGAAAAATAGTTATAGTTTAACTATGTTCCAATACATTGCAACAGTTGACAGTTGAGTGAGTACTGTCAGTTGTACAGCAACATCCATTTCACTAGGGGGGAAAAACTTTTCCCCCCTGGCACAAATTGGAAGCAGTCTGCTTCCATCCCCCCATACGTAGTAGCCCCTGGGTTAAAGCGATTAAAGTCAAGACTCAATACTGATGCAAAATCAGTCAGAAAGACTGAAACTAATGCTTAATATGTAGAAAGTACCTCGGGTGGTGGTTATACTTTCATTAGGTTCCTAGCGCGATGTTATTTAGAGCTACAGTTCTTGTAAAACCAGTCTTGCGTGGCAGGCTGGCAGCGTGAGCAGTTGACGTTGGCAACTTGGCATATGATAAAATAGGCTTTATACTTCGTGTTGGTAATCCCGTAGTTTAGGTTGCTAAATTATTTTATATCGTCAAATTGAAATGGAAGCTGGATTGAGGAAAAAATTGAAAAAAAATTGTTTCACTAACTCGAAGTGGGATTGATGAAACTATTTCTGTCTTTAAATAGAAGTTGGATTGATGGAAATAATTTTTACCGTAAATAGAAGCTGGATTGATGAAACTTAGTTTTTGATGCAATAGAAGCTGGAATAATGAAAATAATTGCTTCCGTAAGTCGAAGCTGGACCCATGGTTAAAGTTCTTTGCGTACATAAAAGTTCCATTGATGAAAAATATTTTTCTGGTTAAATAGAAGTTGGGTCATTTTTTCATTAAATGGAAGCTGGATTGATTTTAAAAAATTCTCCATGAAATGGAAGCGGGATTGATTATAGTTATGATAGACATAGGTAGAGTGCTTACTTACCAACGTCAAATACGGCATTGAAGACATTAGAATAATTTAGCAACCTAAACTACGGGATTACCCTTCGTGTTTGGGTGTGACGTGGCTGTGACCATTAATCGACAAGTTCAATCTGGACACGTATTGTCTGATCAATGTGGGCTGCAGTCTGTGACTGTCTGTTGGTTGGGGAGAAGTTGGAGAACCCGTCTGGACGGAAATTGTTTTCGTTCTGCTCAGTCACTTATTTCATCTCATTCTCAACTTAAGACTTGCTCTTTCAAATTACGTATCCACCATAGGCTGTCTGTCTTGATTTTCTGGATATTGACCTGATTACGGCTTACAATACCTTGCGCATTAGATAGGCCTACCAGCGCGATAGAAGTTATAAATTACTAATTTTGATGGGAAAATGGATCCACAATGGGGATAGTCTGAAGGATGCCCTACTTGAAAATCGCACATTCGCCCAAAATTATTTGTTGTCATTTATCGTTCATGTAACTGTTCCGAAATTTAGGTAGTTATTATAATTGAAATAGATAATATGAAGATGGATAATTCGTAATGACCCATTTCATTACCTTGCACATCTAAACACCCAATCGTTTGCAAATTTCTCTCACTAAAACGAAACCACTCAGCACTTCCCAACACTGAACTGGCCAGAATAATTTATATAATGTATGCAGTTATGTGCAGGGTAAAAACATTGGTGTGTAAAAATGCCAGCCATTCGTTCCACAATATTTTGGGGTGCCTTTCCTTTGCAAGACTCCCTAAATCTGACCCTGAATTTCCCCATCGTGAGTGTGTTAATTGAATCCTTTTGCATTCTCAGCATAAAATCCAGCAATAACTCTTGAACGTTTGAAAATGTTTTGCAACCTTTCCCAAGAACTCTGAACTGCTTAGTATTTTTTTACAACCACCATCACACAAGTACAATAGAGACACAACTTTATTGACACAAAGTGCATTTCATTCATCACATACAAGTTCGGTGTTCAGACTTAAATCTATTTCTGTGGCTAGAGCTACATTTTGTCGAAACTACTTCAATTTGTTCAACAGGAACAACCCTTTAACACTTTAACGATAAGAGCACTAAAAGAGACTCTGAAACCAATGCAGCTCGTCGCTAAAGTGTTAAAGTATTAATTCACAATTGCAGTTATGTTAATGTTTACATTTTGGCAATGGCATATGTTAAGTAAGCTTTAAAGATTTGAACTTTTAAACGAATAACGTGTGAAACGGTTACATATATCTACCAAGAACCAAACAACGTTTTCAGGTTATAGAGATAAACGTTTAAAAATGTTACACACAGTTCAGGTCCTAAAAGGCTAAACATGTCCAGAAAGTTTTGATAAAGAAAATTAATCTGCCCCATTTGAAAACTTTAAACCATTTGTGCTAAAACTACTAACATTTTTTACAAAGCACAACACTGAATGCCCTTTATATGTAAAAGAAACTCGATCATTCACTTGCTCATTCATCCACCCTGATAGCCGCAATTCATCTGATAACTTTGTGATAGCTTACTACAAGTTTTACAACATACATAACACATACCGGGTACTCAAAACTATTCAATCTTTTGCAAGGCAATATTTCCCAAGCAATACGTAAATACTGTGTCGGCAATAATTAAAATATGTATAACATTACAGACAATTGATGTTCTTGATTCAGTTTCCTATTTTGATATCGAAAACAGACAAAATAAATAACATAGACTGCATAATTCACAACAAAGCAATTCAGATACAGTAAGAAAACTTAAGGCAGAGTTACTGCTCATCCATCATGTGTGAAGACCGCGGGTGCTTCCTACAGCAGACGTATGGCTATCCATCCTTCACAAGTTTAGCGTAAGGTCAAATAAGGCTCAAAATCGAAGAATTTTGAGGGAGACCTCGGATCCTCAAACATCAATCAATCAATTTTCGTTTATTCCGAACACCAGGCAGACAGAACGCACCTTGTTACATTAGTTAGTTTCTGTTACTTTGGCAAAAACGTTAAACTCGTCTGTGTTCAATATAAAATGTAAACAGCTCAACAATAAAAACAACAAATCAAACAAACTGACTGTTAGCTAACATGACTAGATAATGACTTGATAAAACCAGTTAATGACAAGAACACAAACTACGGCAAGTTTCAGCCTAATATGCCATGACTAAGCTGCCCCATAATGCCCATAACATAGGCTGACCAGACGTCCCGGTTTTCCCGGAACAGTCCCGATTTTCTGCTAGCTGTCCCGGCTGCCGGGAAAGGTAGGCCAAACTCTAAATATGTCCCGGTTTTTAAAAACTTGACCTGACTTTCCGATCTTATATATGATGTATTTCATGTGCGTTTGTCATGTGATGAAATAACTTACTTACTTTATCAACGTCTCCTTGATTTTACTACTGGCATCTGGCGAGTAAATTCATTTTTAATCTCACTTTTATTTATTACCATACATAATACCTCTTCCGGTTCTAAACGTCATATTGTCGTAGTGATAATATTCTGATAAAACACATTTTCATAAATAATAATTTGAAACTAAAATAAAATTATAAAATGTCAAAACGAAAGTGTTCTTTTAACGACGATCAGAAGGCCGAGTTTTCATTCTTGTCCAGCAGTGCGACTGCAATATCTGTAAGTCAACTATTTCGGTTGCTCACGGCGGCAGGTAAGACATCAATGACCACATTGCCACTAAGAAACACAAGGTCGCTCTGAGTGCAAGAGCAAGTTCAGCGCTCGTGAATAAGTTGGTGCCCTGCGCTTGGCTTTCGAGTGGCGCTTTAGAAGTTTGGAGATCACGATTACGATTACGACGATTAGTTCTTCATCATTACCGAAATATTTTACAGCTAAACAACCAGGTAAAGAAGAGTATAATTTAGCTGCTGCAGAGGGTACGTATGCATAGGCCTACCGCACCGTATGCCACAATCAAAGTTTCAGATCAATGGATTGTAGATCACAGCTGATCAGAAAAATGTTCGAGCCAAAATTTACTTGTGCCAGAACAAAAACTGAGGCTATTATTACAAATGTTCTAGCTGCAGACTTATAGACTTATAATCTTATACCAATATAATAAGCATAAAATAGATATTTGTGCAAGTTATATATTATATTAATTATTGACAACATGACAAATTTATTTCGTGATTGAAGTGTCCCGGTTTTTAGTTTCCAATATCTGGTCAGCCTACCATAACAGCACTGTCCTATTACCATTTGTTACCATATTGAGCGTTAAACAATGGCTCAGGACTTGCAAGAATACACCCAAATTTTATCAGAACTTTTGAATACATATATTGCAGAAGAAAAACATAAATATATCTGCACACAGCAGCAATGCTACCAGTGACCAAACGTGAACACTCATGAAACTTATACTTGTTGGTTGGCACTTCTACGAATATTTTATATAAGTCAACAATAATTGAGACAGTGAAATTTCTACACCAAATTTCTGCTCTGTAATGAGACACAGGAGACAAGCAACTATTACTTAAATCACGATATGCTTAGAACTTAAATAACATAATATTCAAAATTGCAACCAAATACATAATCCAAATCAAATTTAACCTTTAACTGGAAATAAACCAAATATTTACACAAATACATGTAAGTAATAAACAGGACAATGACAAAACCTTCGCCTGGAACCAGTGATATCAAATATACCGGCAAAATAAAACAAATTATTCCACACTACACATAGCCTGTACAATTCAATGTACATGTTCAACAGCAATTGGGTACTGAGAAGTCAATTGCATAAAGAACAAGTATACAGGAATGCATGGGTTTTATAACAAAAACCTATGACTTACCAAATTGCTACTCAAACTAGCAAACAATGCCAAGATGTCAAGTCATTTCCGTCAAATTTGATGGGCAGACAAAGGCGCAAAGCATTTCCAATTTCGTTTTCTTAGCCTTGGTGTCAAGGAAGGCGCAAAGCATTTCCAATTTCGTTTTCTTAGCCTTGGTGTTAAGGGAATGTGGTCAGCCCACCTCCTCCCATCTACATCTTTACACCAACAGTTTCTCAAATGCATTCAATTTACATCGAGTTTAGTGACTAGAGGGCACTAGTTGGGCAGAAATTTAACAATATTTTCCTCTTCTGGCAGGGATTTAATTCTCTGACATCTTGGTTGGCAGTTCATCATTGTGGGATGATGGATGATATAGTGACTACTCCACACTAGTCATTATCACCGTGCTGATATGGTCATAAGTTAAAAGCTGCAGGGTCAGTCTGTTTAGATATGAAATGCCTGTAGTAGAGCATAGATGAAAAATATAACAATCTGTATAAATAACACGAATTTTAAGGTCAAATGAATTGTGTGCATACACACCAGAGTGAATTAATTTATAACCAGATAATTTGTCTGTGTGTATACTTGGGCAGACTGTTGTCTTTACAAAGAGTACTGTCCAAAGGCTTGACCAAGCAAGAGCAGAAAAAACATAAAACACTTCATGGCAATGTAAATCTGAAACTATCTCCACAAAGAACTACAAAAAGCGGTTGACAACATTTTTGCATTGGTGGGATGCAAATTTAACGGCTTGACTTATATGAACTGTATACAGTGCATGTAGTATGTACAACAGAAAGCCTTTGGCAATAAGTGCACACAAAATATACACAGATTTCGCTTGCAAGTGCAGCACTAATCTTTTGCGGAATGCATAGCCTAGCACACAGTTTGCACAAAGGACTTTAACAATAAAATGAAACCTTTTCGACCTCAATTCTTTTCAGATTTTATAACACAAATTTATGAAATCATGTCCAAGATGATCTTGTAAGGGGTCATTGCATAATTACGTAACGCTCCAGGGTGGGTGGGTGGGGTCCTTGAAAACGTTACGAAACGTTACGAGGGTGGGTGGGTGGGTGGAGCTGAACGTTACGTAACGCTTTTACCAACAGTTAAGTTATAAATGAATTTTAAATTAACATCGAATGACACCTTAGACACGATGTGATCGAAGTTCAAACTTCGTGCTATTGATTTAAAACTTAGATCTAACTAAAACACGCAATAGTATAAATCAAAACTAAGTCAGTGTTTAATAAACTGCTGCCGAAGGATCCAATACCGACAGTTGCCGAAGTAGCCGAAGAAGATAAGGTAGCAGACACCAACGAAAGTTCAGATCAACATATCTGTTCTCCCGCTTGTGTAAACCGGAAACCGCTGTTCGAATTGTTTGGATCTTTCATAATTTTACCGTCGGAACAACGTGGTAATTCTCCTTGGATTCCTGACCTCGAACAACCACTTTAAAGCATATTTTACTTTGTGTCCTGTCCACGAATTTCAAACATTTAAAATTGATGCCCGACAAAAACTGGGTGATATTTGTATTAGTAGGCCTAATTATCGAAGTTCTAAGACTAAGCAAATAATTAGTTCATCTTACTTTTGATCAATTATTAATAAGCAATTTAGTCCATGACACTTTTCAGCAGTGTGTAAAACTTTTAACTCTTAACGTGAAACTTAAAAAACAAAATTGCATTTCAAACATGACTGTCATTTATATAAATAAAGCATTTTGTATATTTTAGGCCTACTGTCAAATTCACATGTATAAAATTCGCTATAAAATATGAATTATTTGCGCTTTCACACAGTAAATCTATGATTTCTCGTACCAATAATTACGTAACGCTGGGGAGGGTGGGTGGGTGGGTCTAGGGAAACGTTACGAAGCGTTACAGGGTGGGTGGGTGGGTCCAAAACGGTCATTTTCGGCGTTACGTAATTATGCAATGACCCCTAACCAATATTCAGCAATCACACATAATGGCAACATTCACTGGGTGCTCATAGGGCCCTTAGAAGAGAACAACAGCAGTCCCATGAGCTAACCCAAGACAGTTATGGGTACGAAGTGCTAGCAGCTTCATTTTCTTAGCCTCAGCATACAAGGGCGAGTCACTAGTCCTCTCCCTCGCTGTCTGATCTTCCCACCCACAGTGTATGGTCAATGTACTCATTAAAAGCTGAATTCACTAAATGGTACAGTAAATGGTACAGTATTTCAACATCTTTCTGCCCTGGCACAACTAGCATGCTAACTACTAGACTATTATACACCCCTTAGCAGACTAGAAATTTCACCAGTGGCACAAAATACATATGGCTAGCAGCGGGCCCAGTGAGCATCACTATCTGGGCGTGAATATGCAGTGACTTAACTAGAAGCAAGACTCACAAAAAGCGTCTCCAATTTGAACTTAGAATTTAGAAAACGGGAATCAGAACATAATTCGGGCACTTTAGCTTCCACCGGATCAACTTACTCCAGTTCGTCAAGAGCCTGTGAAAAGCCAAGGATCTCAACGAGCTCAAGGTGGAGCAGGTTCTCAAGCGAATGGTAGAAGAACTGAGGCGCAGATAACATCATCTTCTTGTACTGTATCAACAGGCGACCATCAAACTCACGAAACCTGTCATCAGAAAGTAAGCAAATGCATTGCAATATAGCAGAATATTATTTATACATACTGACTATTAGCTTCTACATTTTATTCCACACTTAATCAAAAAAGAATGTGCCGGACATCAAGTCTTCAACCACAAGCCTGCGCCTTGGGACACTGAACATGCAAGAGATTAGCGATTATTTGCTCTTAGAAATGAATAATTGTAATGTCCACCAAGTGTGTAAGAAAAGACACAAACCGATCTATGAGAGTTGAAAGACACACTGCATCGAGCCACTTGTGAACGTCGGAACGACTCCAGTTGATGACGGCGCTGTTCTGCTGCATTGGAAGATAACTGTGCATCGATGACGTCGAGTTTCGCAATGACTCTAGTAAAAGGATCAACAGTGATGACACAACAACTGAAAACTGGATCCCATTCAACAATGAATAACTAAGACTAAGTAAACATTACAATACCAACGTCTTGAATTAACTTCTGGTAGAGATGATAAAGAATATAATCATGGAAATATAAAATCACACAGAAGTGTACATTCGACTATTTCTTTTGCCAGTTCAATGGGTCACATCCAGTCAGGGCTGCCGACAGAAATTCCGGGCCCCTATGCAGAGCAGTCACGGGCCCCTAACTATCCTTAGACTTTATGAGAAAACTTTTTTAAAAACAAACTGAAATAATAATAGTGCGGGTACAACCCTACATAATTATATTTATATATGCAACTATTGTAGTTAAGTGTCCGTAATATTATATTTTAAAAGGCATAAATCATAAACTTTTTATAACTGATTATAATATTTTTCATAAGTTGAATGCTGGGCCCAGCCCGGGCCCCTAAAAGTCGCCGGGCCCCTTGGATTTTGACCCCCCCCTGCCCCCCCTCTCGGCGGGCCTGCATCCAGTGTTCTCTCCATACAAGAATCAATACAAACAAAATCTGGCTGGACATGCCAAAGCACAATGGATGTATTTGGACATTTTTATAGCCCTTTTTAACACTTTAATGACGAGCTGCATTGGTTTCCCAGTCACTTTTAGTACCGGCTCATTGCTAAAGTGTTAAACATATCTGTGTAACTTTGACAGCTTAGCAAATCACGTTTCATTACTTCCAGTTTGCAGATCTCTCATTCTGCTGAAAAGATTGATTTGCTTATTCCGCAATTTCGTACTTCCACTGTGTACCACTGGAGTTTTGCTGTATATGAGAGTCACTTTAGAATGTTACCTAACAACTTAAGCTAGAAACTTCGTGTCTTCCACAGCCACTTTTATTTACAAAACACTGAAAACCAACTTATTTGACAGCAGAATGGTGGTCGTGGATCAGGAGTGCAGCTGCACAGTTACATTCAAGCAGTGCTATATAAATTCCATTTATACCACATACCATGCCTTCAAAACTCTAACCTAATGATTTTTATAGCACCATTACAATAATGCAATAGGCATCAACCAATGGTTGCTTCAAGTGAAACCAGTCACAACTCGTAATCCATTAGAGAAGTCACTGAGTTCATCATACAAAGTCAAAGGATGACAGAATTTTCCCATGGCCGTCTGACCCTGCACACAAATGACTACGGTAGTCTGTAAACATATATAAAACAGCTGACCTTCTGTAGAGTTAGATGTTTCACGCTGAGCTGAACATGGCAAGGACTTTACAGCAACAAGGTCACTTTCAACGGGCACAAGTTTACCTCGACTACCAATCTCGATCACCATTCGATCTAGTTCCCGGTCAAATATTTCTGCTTTGCTGAGGTCAAAATACAGTTTTGCACCGACCAGAATGCCCAACCACCCATCTGGCACATAGCCTGATTGTAAGACCAATGGTACGATGTCCTTGTGCAAACGATATGTGTACTCGGCCTCTGTAAGGTAAACAAACAGACAAAACCTTATACGATAGCCTAATTTAAAATGGTAATTTCTGTTTATTGATGCTGTGTAATAACACATGGTGATTAGCTTTGCCCTCCTTCTATATTGAAGCTTGGGAATGGCACCACCAAGTAAAGCATTGGGCTACAAAAATGTTCAATGTATGGTTACATCACATCACCTCTGCCAGCATGCTTACATGGAAACAATACAGGCTCCAAATGTTTTGGGCATGCTGGCAGAGACGTTGTGATCATTTGTTTTAAGTAAATTCACACAAACTTCTGCTTGAGCAAAATTTCCTTGGCCTGACTGTCAAAGTTGACCTGAGAGAAATTTGGCCATATTGCTTACCTGTCCTGCAGCTAGGACTGTCTTTATATCCCTGTGACATGCTGACCAAAATGACAGCTGCTCTTTCAACTGCCAAAGCCATTGCTTCCAAGGTTGAGCCACCTGTTGTCAAAACATTAGAAAACAGTCATCACCTCAATCGTTCAGTATCAAGTATACATGTACTTATTTAAGTAAGTAAGTATATTCTTTATTAAACCAATTGCATATCTGCACTTTGGTGTACATACATTTATACAGAGTATAACATTCTTATTATACACACATTACTCTAGCACCTTTTAGTAACTCAAAATAATCACTAGCCTTTAAGTGTTTTATAAAGTTCATTCAGCACATGTTCATTCATAAGCGCATACGGTTCATTCACTATCACATGAGACAAGCAGATGATTCACAGCCATACCCAGATTCCTACTTTTCCCGTTGTTTACCGCTATTACAAGCCTTCAGGTTTACTTTTCACAAGCAATTCCGAGACATGGTTGAGGCGTTCATCAGATGACATTTTGACTCCAATGAAAAGAGAGTAATTTAGTGCCTCAAAATAAGGTTTTTTAAAGTTTTAATACACACATGTTGCTATCGTGATTGATTTTATCCCAGAACAACTTGGAAAAATAAGTCTGCTATATTATGCTAAGGCCATTTGTAGGCATTTGTTTGCCATTAAGGGCTAAGCCATCACGGTTTTAGCATTTAAAAAATCCCAGCTCATTATTACCATTCTAAAAAAATTTGCCAGTGCCTTACTCATATTATCAATGTCCATCCAGACTTTATATCCTTCGGCTTTGAGTCGTTCTTTGACTAGAATCATCGTCTTCTGTGCCGCCCAGTGATAGCTGATCATTACGTGAGGTGCATTCGGATCCTCTGCAGCTGCTGAACATAAAAGCAGTCTTGAACAATTGGTTTCTCTCTTTGAAAATTTCACATAGTTTGGATTTTATTCAGCAGATACCGTAATTGTAATCGAGCATTTATATAGCACCACTCAAATCAGAGGTGCTCCTGCCCCGGGCCAGTGTCTTCACTGGTAAAGAGATAGGTTACTTCAGGCGCGTGCGGAACTGGTCAAAAGAAACAGAGAAAAGGACGGCCCTGAGGTTTAAGTTCCAGCTATTGAATGGCCAACAATAGCGACACTTCAAGACTGGGTTGTACAAGTACGCACCCACGAAACAACCAAATAACTACGGGTCGAGGACCGAAGGTAGGAATGACTGGGCAGAGAAGATACTGGGTACAATATGCCCTAAGATAGTGAGGAGCAGAGCCAGCAAGACAGTGACAATGACACTCATAATAATCTGTGGTCACATCAGATAGATCATGGCATGTGGTGAGCAAAAAATTGTCACAATACATATACAACAATTTGCATTATTATTATGCAAAAGATATATTACTTGCAAACTAAATTGTGCAAGACCTTACATTAAAAGATATATAAGAAAGACACAACATTCACATTGCATGTCATGTTTAATTACAACAAGTGAACGAACCAATCTCACATCATCCGGTCTGACAGGTCACTATCAAGTATCAACAAATCAAAATCATGGTCTACCTGATAGAGCTGGCCGAGGTCGCTCTGGAACTGACCGTATGACCCATAATGCACCACGGGCTGCTCGGCAGACACCTTCCTGAGAACTATTGGCAGCGGCAAATTGCAGAGCTTCAGATCAAACCAGATCAAAAGAACTACACAGGAATCATAAAATGGTCGGCTGGGTCAGTAAGTTAAGGACACTGGTCAGCACAAGATGGCAATTTAAAATACGAAGAGTATGACTAAGAAAACATTAGAATACCAAGGTCTCGAAGTTCAAATAAAATGATAAATGACACTGTTGTCTTATAGTGATTTTTAAATCAGTGCATATTCTCAGCTTTAAAGATGTTACAGAAATGTTCTGTTATCTTATAGTAAAAACAAAGTAATGATGGCAGATGGCATTATACACTGAATGAAAGATTATTTGTCAATTGCTGCATTTCTCGCTCAGTCATCATTCAAACTGCTTTGGTGCTTTTCTCTTCGTTTGCCTCATTAATAATAAATGTATTGTTAAATACTGCTATTATTATAAAACTGAAATATGCCAATCCAGTCTCCAACCGGTCCCTCAGACCCTTTTCGGCAGACTGTAGGATTGCACATCAATCTCAGAGATTTCTCTGGATTGCAATTGACTGAACACAATATCGAAATATTATTGTGTTGATGTCGAGTCAATGGCTATGGTCCAACATTGTGCCTTTGCTTTTGTGGGTCCTTCCCCTGGAATGACATTCCCCTCTGTACGCTCTAAGATTTTGACTGGGGTATCTCCCTCCTCTGCCCGCTGATTGAAGACTTTTTATTCCCTCGGGGCTGTCACGTTGAGAGCGGCTCTAAATAGCTTATACTGTAAGAGGCACTGATAGTAGCAGTTCCGGGCAAGGCGGTGAATGTGTGCAATTCGAATGCAATTCAAGAACATCTGAAACAAGGAAACTCACCTTCAACACATCCTGGCTCCTGTTTCATTAACAGCTTGTTTTCATGGCGAAAGGATAAAATCCAGAGCCCAGCAGCTGCAAGACTCTGTTCCTCGACATTGTTACTGCGAAGCAACATCACATACAGTGGCAAAGCCCCAAGTCGTCCTAATCTCAGCTTGTTCGAATCATTCACCGCCAGGTGGTTCATTCCACAAGCAACCTCCATCGCCCAAAATGCATACACCTGTGAGAAATGGTTTTCACTCTCAAGAGCATCACGAAGAATCCCGACAATGTAGGCAATGTTTTCATCGGTTGCATTAATCACGTCATTTTCATCTTCTGAAATGATGTAGGACAGGATGAGGTACGCCTTCGTCCTCACAAGACCCTGGGGCCGGTCCAGGTAGAGTTGTAAAACGCTGACAGCATTAGCAGTTCGGAAGATCTTTCGGCTATCAGCACAAAGACGGACGATGTTGTGGAGAATGCCAAGGTAGGCCTTAACGAGATACACCCGGTTCTCATCGCTCAGATCTGACTCAACCAGCTTTGCTTCTGCAAGCTCAGACAACATAGAATGGACAACTGCACCACGAACCAAGGATTCACACAGCTGAGCCGACTTGTCTGTGCAGTTCCAGACAACTGAGAGGATGATCTGAAGATTTCTAAAGGACTGGTTGTTTTCTGGAAGAAGGTATTCGACCGAGGAAAGGGACTGCCAGATACGCAGGTAGACGTGCGCTATGCCACACCGGATTATGTGTTCTACAATTCGTCTGTTGAGGACAAGGTCAGAACTGTACCTGGTCTGGCGCTGAATGAAAAGGAGATCACAGAATGCGTCGGCTGTCATGTTGTCCTGCCTTTTTAGCAGATTCTACAACAAAATCAAGCACACATTCTAAGACTGGAAAGATCTAAAGATCTGTACTTCAGTGTCTCTCAACACTGCTAGGAATAGGTTGTTTCTTGCAACAGCATACTAACCTTAACTAGTTTCTAGGTTAGTATTAGAGGTGCATCATGTCTGTGGCCATGCTGGACAATCTTTTCACTGGTTGTTGTCTAGTTGTGTTAGTTTTGGTACTTATGAACCAATCTATTGATATGTAGACGGTTTGTGAAACTGGACAACCCTGTTGACAGGATGATATGTCCCTTTCAGTTTCCCATTGTCACTAATTATAAACTGACCTATAATTGTTTGTATGATTGGCGAACAATTAAGTACTTTTTGATTTTGATTGACTGAAACTCTTCAGAGGCACTCCAGACCTGACAACACAAAACCAGACGTTAAGATAATCACTCAAACACTAATCAAACGATGTACAGAATCACTTGCACTTCTATCTTAATTCATCAAACACTCAGACTCTTCAAACTAAAAGCTGCTTTAACCTGAATCCTTTCTTCCACAAGTTCAATGATTTGCTGGAAGGTTAAACCATCGCTGCGAATATTAATGTAATCGTTGAGTTCAGATGACGAGTGGACTTCGTCCTCTTTCTCGCCATTGCAGATCTTCGACGGTGCATCCCAATCTTGCAAATTCAGTTCTAGCAAATCTCCCAACGACTCATTCTGCTTCAGTACCTTGGGACTGGTCATGTCTGAAAACAGAAGTCATTCACAGTTGGTCTGTGTGTATGGTTAGGTTAATAATCTCGGCACCATACGACTCTATCAAGGCCTAAGCTACATTCTTTTATACATGTAAAGGCTTATACAGGCTAAAATACATGCATAGGGGTCGTCCATTAATTATGTCAACAAATTTTAGGCAGTTTTTGACCCCCTCCCCCCTTGTCAGCGCAATGTCAAAAGAGAGGGACCCCCTAAAAATTATGTCAACAATCCCAGGACCCCCTGACCCTACAAAAAAGAAACAAAATTCTCAGTATGTAGAAGGTACTAAATTTTTACAAGTCTGTTTGATCTCGAATTTCAAAATCGATGAGGAGGTTGAAAGCATTTTAGTAGTATTAAACATTCAGCACTTTATAAGTTTTTAGCATTTCCCCTTTTTGCCTACCATTTTGAAAATGTGTTGATTATTGAAAAAATTTAGTGCGAGCTGTAGGTTAATAATCTCTTGGCACCAGACAACTCTTTCAAGGCCTAAGCTACATACTTTTATACATGTAAATGCTTATAAAAGCTAAAATACATGCATATAGATAGGTGATATGATATAATGAATCGATTTTTCTTGCTCAATCTTGGTGCTACCGTTCACAAGTAGTTCCTCGTCAAGATATTTATTCAGAAGCATTCCCATCCTTGGCAAAAAAGACTTCCAAACATGTGTGGATAAAGCATCCATAACCAAGAGAAGGCACAGATCTTAAGCAAGACACAATGCAGCATTGTTCCAGTGCATGCAAAGTACCCACCAACGCCTTGGATTGTCTGTGGCCAGAAGACAATGCCAATCGAGAAGTTTTGTCGTCTACCCAGAATGTTAGATGACCAACAACAGGAGTGTGTAGGTATGTATGTGAAAGTCACAACTTGCCCTTTGTTGTGGACTGGAAGTGATCTGCAGTCACCCAAGCTGAGAGGGTGAGATGGCAACAAATTTATGTAAGCAGCCTGCAGATACATTCCACAACTGCTCCAACAGATTTACACTGAAATCTTGAGTTCAGTGAGACAAGCTGCCATGAAGAATAACTATTCAGTGAGACAAGCAGTGCCTCTGAATAGTTATACTCAATGAACATCATGCACGTAATGCAAGATACATGGATAAGGATTAAATGAATTAACAGTCTAGATGAACTTCTGAAGTAGCAATGAATTCCACTCCTTATTCACACCCTTCAGATGTTGAATTGTCTGTCACTTAATACACTTACTAGAAGTTTACAAGGATACTTCTTAACCTTCCAAAACCTTAATTAACTTAAACACTCTTACAGTGGCCTCATGCTGAAACTGGTCAATCACAATGTCTAACATAAAAAATTCAGTACGCTGTGCAAATATCTATTTACAGATTTTTGCGAACTCAATTTATACAATTAAGCTACTATATTAGGCTGACCAGACGTCCCGGTTTTCCCGGGACAGTCCCGATTTTCTGCTAGCTGTCCCGGCTGCCGGGAAAGGTAGGCCAAACTCTAAATATGTCCCGGTTTTTAAAAACTGAACTGACTTTCCGATCTTATATATGATGTATTTCATGTGCGTTTGTCATGTGATCAAATAAAGGATATACTTACTTACTTTATCAACGTCTCCTTGATTTTACTACTGGCATCTGGCGAGTAAATTCATTTTTAATCTCACTTTTATTTATTACCATGCATAATACGGTAATACCTCTTCCGGTTCTAAACGTCATATTGTCGTAGTGGTAATATTCTGATAAAACACATTTTCATAAACAATAATTTTTAATTTAAAATCTAAAATTTAGAATTTTATGACAGAATATTAGCAGACAAAAAACTTTTAAGAAGCATACATTCAAGCGCCCAATATGAGTGACTGATTTGATAAATTTAGAATAATTAAATTTAAATTTAAAAGCAAGATTTGTTATGATAGAATATTAGCAGACAAAAAAACTTGTAAGAAGCATACATTCAGGTGCCAAATTTGAGTAACTGATTTGAGAAATTTAGAATTTAATTTTAAATTTAAAAAGCATGATTTAAATAACGAACTGGCTACGGTACCGTCCGGACGGTACCGTTATTTATTTTCTACAACCGTCCGCAAATAATCTATGGGCGATTGCACATATCTATGGCGTGTACATCCGGTTGAAATAAATATTGGCAAAAGCCTGTCACGTTAAGTTGTTGTCTTCGCGTCGAATTTTTCTATGGCCGACAACTTGAGGGTCGGTTAGGGCCAGGTTAGTATTCGTGTGGTCGTTTAGTGTCAAATTAGGCGTCGTGAGGGTCGGTTAGGGTCAGGGTTAGGGTTAGTTTCGTTCATCTCTTAACTACTGCGCTATTGATGGTTAGGCTTTCACGCCATAGATATGTGCAATCGGCCATAGATTATTTGCGGACGGTACCGTAGAAAAGAAATAACGGTACCGTCCGGACGGTACCGTAGCCAGTGCCTTTAAATAAAACCTTTCACTTAGTCTTATAGTCTTATACCAATATAATAAGCATAAAATAGATATTTGTGCAAATTATATCTGGGACTATTATTATATTAATTATTGACAACATCACAAATTTATTTTTTGTGATTGAAGTGTCCCGGTTTTTAGTTTTCAATATCTGGTCAGCCTATACTATATTCGAACGACAGGTGCATCTGGTTTAAAACTGTTCGTATTAATTCAAGTTATACTGACCTGACAGGCAGGATAAAGCTCGCAACACTTAAAGCTCTGTGGCTAATTATTATTATTATTAAATGCCTATAAAAGGTGGTCTAAAAACAAAACGCAAATTATTATTATTATGGGAAACAAAATAATTTCCAAAACAAATCATTTCTACTACGGCATTCAAGCGTTGCTAAGACCTAGAATAACAACCCTCTAAAAATCTAGAATTTAAACAACCATAGGTCTGCGACAGTCACGAGCTCATTATTTTAGAGTGTAATTCTAAACCGCCTCGCTATCAATTCAAGTGTATTTAATTTGACGATAAAATATTAAAACCCTATCTCTATATGTCTCTGGTAAAATTAGCCTCTCGAAACAACGAACTAATTGACAGTTAGGCAATTTTTATGCTGGCATTACTTTTACTAATGAAGTAGGCCTACAACATAATATGATCCTTGTTTAGTTGAGCTTCTATTTGAATTGGTTCATCATCCAAACCCTTAATACCATCTGGCCTGGAACAACCTTCCTGTTTAAACTAAAGCTAAGCTATTCCGCCGATCTCCTTCTCTGTTACTCAAGCGCGAAGTCTATACTGTTTGAACGAGGTTTTGTCCTTGTTGGTTCGGGAGCGCTACTGGTGAGTTTTCCTTAAAGTTGCGTTCTACAAATTCTCATTTATGTTATGTTATGCTATGAGATAAAACTAAGGCAAATAAAAAAATACCGAAACTTAGTATTACAAAATGTTAACGGGTCATTGCACGCAAACTACTTCCCATCCAATCAGCAGCTGGTCTAGTTGTTTACATGTTGCCAACGAGACTCCAGTCACGTGTCGTATTTTTAAAGAGCAATGTCGTGTCTCGTGTACATTTGAGGGCCCTGCTCGAAGCCAATCGATTACTGGCCCCAATACAAAAACGGGTATTGGTACTGCAGAAGGCTGAGGAGTTTCTAGACAAACGGGCCTCAAGTCTACTCGAGAGGTTAAAGAGATAAACAGAGAACGCAGCTGTGGGACGAAGGGTCATTCTAACAACAGCTGATGGGCTTGGTACTGATAGGGGGCCTTTGTACTTCTAGGGAACGCGGGTGAAGACCGTTTGAGTCTCGGTTGTGCTTGGTGCCAATTAATTATTTCACGCATAATGATGTTTAGATCAATAAGTTTTTGCAGCTTTTTAATTGGGGTTTACATAATCCTTTCAACCTGCTCAATTGGAAATGCCAAATATGTTAAAGGAACGCTTAACGATCCGTTGGTACGTATATATTTTCGTTTCTCTACGTTTAGTATAGTACATGTGAAATAAAGCCAAGAGGTGATGATAGAATGGATGTTATACTTAATAAAACATTTTTAATTGTTCAAAAGGGTGCCCTATTATTTTGATTGTCTTCAGATAAAATATGCTTGTTCAGGTCATTAAATACTTGTCAAATTATTTTTGCAATCTGCCCATGTCATTAGTCCTTTGGATTCATTACAGCTATGAATTCCTTCACATATGGGCAAGATGGAGCTCTTCCCACCTCCTAGAATTAACACCGAAATATGTTCAACCGATATCAGGTTGTGATGGCATGTCCCAGTTTTCATGTTTTATTCCTGCACAGTTTTCTTTGGGCCTCCATGTTTACAGTGCAAAAATGGGACATTGAACATTCCATATTTAGGAACTGGAATTGCATTCATTGCTTAGTGATGCATATTGCATATGAATCAGATATTTGGTATTTATATAAACATTAATACAAATTCATACAGAGATAGAACTAATTTTTCCATAAGTTTCCATTGTACTTGTAATCATACTTTGTGTATGCTATGACCTCTATGATCTCTGTGGGACATCATCAAAAACCTAACCTCCCTTTAATGGATTCACACAGGTCATCTGCAACTCCTGATATTGTACCAGCGGCAGACAACTCCTTAAAGCCCTCTACTGGTTGCCTGTCAAAGAAAGTATTATCTACAAAATTGCTATCATCACCTACAACTGTGTGACAATGAAAACCCCTTCATATCTCCCGTCAAAACCACTTGCCCTCGAGGAACATGTGATCTTCCAGAAACTGAACCCTAGTCTTGCATTGCTGCCACACTACAACTGCTTCAAGATCCTTCATCTCAGCAGCCCTCGAATATGGAACAATCTTCCTACGGACATCAGAAATTCTACATCCTTTGTTGTTGTCAAGAAACATCTAAAAACTGAACTTCTTACACAGGCCATCTTGACTGACTTCACCCTGCTCCAGCAAGTGCTTCTGAATCATTGCTTCGAGTCACTGACTGCCTATGAACTATGGCACTCAAATCCCTAATTATTATTGCCTGACAGTCCATCTATCTATCCCAGGATAGAGATTATTTATTCCTATTTCAGAGCCAATGCCCTTACTTCTTCCTTGCTTTAAATTTTTTTTATCTTTGCTAGCAAGCGAGACACACAGCTATACTTACTTCATGCACACATAGGCACCTTTAAGGGCATGGCACCCATTCAAATGGACAGCAGTGGTGGAAGGATCTCACTTGATGAATTCGTTGAAAAATGATGCCGGGTCAAGGCCATATGGTCGCTATAGAAAAACTTATACATATGCATTTATTCCAGTCATTCTAAACTTTTGGATTTTTAATGGGCAACGAATGACTGATGTTTACTTCAAGACAATGACGTATGTATGTGTCTGAATATTTTGTACAGTGCTTTTCAAGACTTCTCAAAGGCCATCAAATCTATTAATTAACTAATTTGTAACTGGCATTACTATTTTTTGTAATGGGCTCCTGTGTGTCAACCCAGTGATTTAATAATAAACGAATATTAATTAATCGATTGCCAACATTTGCTTTATAATAATAATGATGATGTAGAAATCTTTGATTAGATTAGATTATATTAGTAGACTATTCATATTTAATGGTCTCTTTACAAAGTTTACATGCTGTTGAACAAAGATGATACTTGGTGACAGTGGTTAACATAGATTATCAGTACAGAGGCCATTAGGTTAGATTAGGTAAGTCTTATCTTCTGGGCTTGACCCTATGGACTTTCCTGGCTGCATCCGGGTTTACTGATCACTTGAAAGGAAATTCCTGAGACATCCAAGATATTTATAACACATTGAAGAGTGATACGGCTAAAATGAGTCATGTTTTGGATCGCATTCATTGTATTTGTGATTTGGCTGAAAGATTATTCAATCCTCAGAGCCAAATTTCTGTAATGATGTGTAAACATTCATTCATTCCGAGAATTTGTATAGCACCCCCTTCAAGGAACGTACTCAGAGGCGCTCCCAGCCCAGCCCACGGCTAAACATGTCTGATACCTTTAACTTTTAACTTTTTACATACATGCATCAATGGGTGTTTTTTGCTATTTTAGAGCGATTGGTCGTTCATTAATCGCTTCTGCTTTCTATCAGACCTGGGAGAATTGCGATTCGAGTTTAGCTTTCCAGTGGTAAGAACTCACTCGATCTGTTCAGAACCCCTACTCTCCCCCCTTAGTCCTTCCCGTGCAGGATCTGCACATCGCACAAAACATCTTAGAGTAAATATAAGTCTCTACATTATCAATTTTCTAATCAATGTCAATCTGCAAGTAAGATGTTTATTAATTGACTTTTTAATACTTTTAATGGAGTCATAGTAAGTCTTGAAAATTAAGCTGTTAATCATCTTTAATTCAATCTTGATGAAAAGATAAGACTAATTCTCCTTTGAATGACAGTGAGTCTAGATTACAAATTAAACTTACATCTACACCAGATCAGGGAAGTCTTGTAAGTTGAGAGTCTTATTTTGTATATGTTACTTACTTTATCCAACTATAAGATTATCTTTGTTCTGTAATAATGTACTTTGATAATAAAATGAGAAATAGACACTTTAATAAGAAATCCCGGACAACCTTCAGCCAGGTAACAAATTGTTAGGTTGTATGTTGTTTTATAGAAATCAAAGATTTGTAAAATTTTGTTTTAATCTTAATTATTGATTTTGCACCCTAAGATTTTGAATACTCAAAGCTGACTTAAAATCAGTCTACAGAGAGAATGTCTATCTGGCATGACTTTGTTCATTGTTTGGTTTTTAATTTTGCTCACTTAAGGGTTAATGACTGATTGGTTAAATATTTTTGGTGTATTAATGGGTATGCAGGTTTAACACTTTAAAGACGAGCTGCATTGGTTTCCCAGTTGCCTTTAGTACACGCTCGTCGTTGAAGTGTTAAACCAAAGCTCGAGGGTACGTACCATACGTATTCTATTTTTTTAAAGGTACGTACGTTTTTTAACGTACCGTATTTTAGGGTACGTAAACAATACAAAAATACGTTAACCACGTCATTGCCAATATAAGAATGTTCAATTTAATTTAATCAAACAATCACAACCCAGTATACAGCGTAGTAAATTGCTGCAATGCTATATTGATACGTACCATACGCGTATTCTATTTTTTGAAAGGTACGTACGTATTTTAACGTATTCTATTTTAGGGTACGCGTACCCTCGAGCTCTGTGTTAAACCTTCTTCATCAGACAGTCACTGCATTGGGATCTTACATTAATACCTTATCATTTGTAACGGCTCTTTATTAATTTTAAGACGGTATATTTTGTTTTGTTGCTAATTTTTTTACCTTATTTTATGTACAGTTGTGTTATGTTGTTATTGGTTTGGTTTTGGTTTGAATATGTTATTTCAAGGAGTATAGTCCGGTTGCTCTTCTTCTGTACTATGACACTTACTGGCCAGAAGTTTACAAGTCGGACAAGGTAGACGAATTCTGAAGTTTGCTTTGAAAAGTGGCAAAATTGTTTTCTCTTGTTTGTCTGTAATGAATGAGTTCAGTAGAAATTCACCGCAAAAGTTCAAAAGTCGTGGTAGGATTTTGTAAAAATGGGCGAAAATCATGGCAAATTCATGGGATGAAATCACTTTTTATTTACTAAGATCCCACCAAACAATGACACAGATAACAAAAAACCGATACTATCGCTATGTATATGTATGCCGCGTAGGGACCCTGGGCAAGTCCTTCACTCGCAATTGCTCATGCGCTTCGGCGTGAAACTCCGATTCAAGCGTTCGCGCAGTAGTCGGGAGCGCCTCTGAATGGGAAATCTGGTTGGGGCGCTATAACAAGTGTTCAAATACAATACAATAAATACAATAATGCCACAAAAATGTCGGTGTAAACATACTGGAGAATAATTTTCTCATTCATTCAGTTCCCGATCACAGTTCTGCTGCTGCTGCTTCCAACAACCAAGTACTGCAAGTACTGCAAGTATTGCCGGTTGCAAGTACTGCAGGTTTATGTTCTTTGCCACTGAAATTCTGTACAGAATTTCAATTGTTCAGAGTAGGCCTATAACTGTATAAATTGATGGCACAATGAGAACAATTTTGCCACTAAACGTTCTGATAGTGTATTAATTTTTTTTATTTATGGCATTAATACAAGCAATGTGTAACTGCTTGTTGTTCTCGACATGAATGTGTTTGCTAAGCGTGACAAAGTCTGTTTGTTATTATTCATGAACCATTTTGATGGATTGTCCTGCAGTCATTGATATACTCATTCAGTCAATTGTTTACGGCTGCTAGTTATTGTCACAACTATCTGTCTATCTACACTACTATCTGTCTGGCCATTTAATTCTATTGATTTCTTCTACATCATGCTGTCATACAAGGATGGAAATGGTCAGTTGAGGATTCTGTTATATTTTGACGACCAGTGGCCTTCAGTCTATAGAAACAAAAGCAAGGTAAGTTCAGTTTACCTGGAAATTATTCAAACCTTTCGTTGGTTGCCTGCATATAATACTCTCATGATAATGCAATGTGATTAATGTGACAAGGGTATGATTTGTTGCTGGGAGCCACGAAGAGAGGCCTTTTGGCAGGAACACACTGAATGGGGTCATTGCATTCTAGTGGGGTATAGTCTAAAGCAATGGGGAAGTTTTTTCTTGCCTCCTGTAGATTATTCTTTGCATATATCTTACAAAAATGTAATGTAATTTTTTGTGTATTTAACTATTTATGTAGTTTTTTTCCTTAGTATGTTATGTAATGCTACTGAAAACAGTGTCTCAGTAGTTTTGTTGCTGGTCCTCAGAATTCTTCACCATCTGCCACTTCTAGTTTCAGTCTGATATGAAACCTTCCCTGAGGAGAGCTGTACACCAGAATTTGTTCCTTTTCTTTGATGGTCATTTTGGTATATGTCTTGCATAGCACCAAGACCCCCACACTCATCTTCTTCCCAGCTAAGAACACCCTTGAAACAGATTCAATAATTAAGCTGGAACTTTCTTAGAACAGTGTCTCTGGGATCCATATCAAGAACCTGTGTGTGTGTGTTTGTGTTTGTGTGTGTGTGTTTGTTTTTTTGTGCATGTAAATATGTATGTGTATATGTGGTAATAACAACTTTGTTATCATAATGCCATTTTCTTAAGTTCAGCTAAGTTTGGATCCATTTTCCCGACTGTGTCGTACCAGAATTCGTGTTGTAATGAAGCCTATTATTAGCAGGCTCCAGTAAATAAGATTATCTGCACTCTTGGGATACATGTGGAGCTGGAGAAGGTCTCCACTGGCAGTCCCATGCAAACACGTATTAGAGAGGATAGCAACAGTTCTCCAACATTGACTGCTGCAGAGTCTGTATAGGCTGATGCAGTTTCATTCTGTGTGTGTATGTGTGTGTGTGTGTGTGTGTGTGTGTGTGTTTGTGTGTGTGTGTGTGTGTGTGTGTGTGTGTGTGTGTGTGTGTGTGTGTGTGTGTGTGTGTGTGTGTGTGTGTGTGTGTGTGTGTGTGTGTTTGTGTGTGTTTGTGCACAGGTTTGTGCACAGGTTTGTGCATGTGAATAGATGTGTGTATATGTGTTTATCTTTGTTTACATGAGTTACTGTTATGTGATCCGTGAGCAATTGATCCCATTCTCAGTGACTCTTCATGTCCTAAGTAGGTGGATGATCAATACGCTGCACTGCCGTGCATTGTGACATGTATAGTGTAGTAATGCAGGGTACATGTGATGTAAAAAATATACTGTAGCATAATGTTAACTGCATTTTCAGTGTCCAACTGCAATGATAACTATTAAAAAGCAACAGGTGTTGTTAAAGGTTTCATTTGTAAGGACAAATGTACCAGACTGTAGGTTATGAAGCATAAGACTCTGGCAAGAGACAGGTAGAGACTGTTCTAGGGGTAGACCTTCATCAGCCTTTGTACCTGGGCATGTAGTAAGGTGAGCTGATCACTTATATTGCGTTTCTTAATCAACAGTAGCCCTCAGAGGTTGAATGATGCTTCTTTCGGCTGAAGCACTAACATGACAATGGTAACCGGGTAACCTTTACCGAGACAACTGGGTTACGCAGTGTGATACGCTGTCAGTTTCCCCTGACGTGCTGAGTCAAAGCCTGGATGCAGATATATGGGCAAGTGCTTGTCAAAATCAGTCAATAAACTCTGCCACAGCATGTATTCTGGCAGTGCCAGTCCTAAGCGTCTTTAAGCAGCAACTAACAAACCATGCTGCCATGACCTTTGACCTAATCCGTGGTGTTCCAGACTTGTCGGCAGAAGGAGGCGGTGTTGAATCCGCAGAATAATCAGATCATCTACCTGACTGAGAGAGAGGGTTGGAGTGGCTGTTCTCTGTACACTGAACATGGCATTTCGTGGATGAAATGCGAGGCCACAAAGGGTTTTCTGTCAGCAAGGGAAAGATGGTGGTATGTTGTGGCAAGTCAGTGTGACAGCACGAAGGTATGGCTGCCGTGACATTGTGTTCATGTTGTCTGGTCTCGTCGCTCTGCCATTGTCTTTTATGTGGTAATCATTCCAAAAAAATATGTTAATTAGTTATTTTTCTGGAAAGATTTTCTTTTCTTTACAAAAGCACAAAAGTGATCTGAATCTGGTTTTGTTTGTTTCTTTGCTGGAGTGTTTATGCAGTTTTGTTTCTGTATGTTTATTTCTTTTATTTTGTTTGCTTTTCAGTTAGTTTGTTACAGAAGTTTTCTGTATTAACTCTGTTTTGTTTCAGACCTGTTTTGAAAAGCAGCAACCTCCTTATATTATACCAGAGAATGGCCAGGTTTTTGTCCTGATGGAGGGGTCGTACTGTTCTTTCCCAACTGGAAATAATAACACCCTTAGCTGTTCTGCCGTAAGAACGTTTAGGTCGGCACGAGAGCGGTGGTGGTTTCTTGCAGTCGCTCGCTGTTACCAGCAGGAACTTTTGGTAAATACCTAAATCTGTTACCAACAACTCTGAATAAATATGCATACCTAATTCTGTCACCAGCAATCAGCTTTGCTAAATTCTTAATTCTGTTAACTGCCAAAGGTTTTTGGTAAATATATGTAGGCTAGTGGTTGGTGAAAGGATGTATCAATCAACAAGGTGGCTTAGTGCGATATCATTAACCTATGTTGTAGAGCAACTTTAAAATTTCCAGATATGTTCTTGGGATGTTCTTAAATTGGTGAAACTGCTTTTGAATTTCTTGGGGAAGTAAAGCTGGCAATAACTGGAATAAACTTCGTAAAATCCCATACAGCTTGACTTTTAACTGATTGCAGATTTATTTTCCTGGTTTCTACTGCAAGTTTTACCTTCAGGCAGCTTGCTTAATCTCTTAGTAAACGTTGCAACAACTCTGCACTCAGCTTATTATTTTTGCCAATTTTTTTATAATATAAACTTTTTCTGCACAGGTGAGGAAGAGTTTATGCACATTTAGGCCAGTTTGTCTTTGACCATCTTTCAGGATTTCTTTTCAATTTCTGTCTGGTTCAATTTGCTTTATATTAAAGAGATCTGCTATTATTGTGTCTATATATAAGTATGTTTTCGAAATATGATTTCTTCCAGCTTACAAACACTTGTAAAGGAAGGTAACTATAACTGTAGGCCTACTGGCCAGTATAATTGCTTTCACCTGATTGGCCTCAGCATGTTTGGCACTTGGTGATGTAGTTTTGTATCAGGTCACTTAGGTACACGTTCCTTGCATTCCTTTGACATTCCCTAATCCCTATATATTTAACCGACTCTGAAACTTTGGTTTAAATCCTGTGTAGCATTTGAACTTCAGGTACTAATTATATTTCTTTCCAAATATCGTAATGTAGTCATAGATGTGTTGCTGAAAAGTATTTATCATTTTCCAGTTGTCTGCTATCCTGTATTTTTTTACTGCGCTTGATGTATTCTTTGGCCTCAGGACAAGGTTTCTGGGGATCATGACACCTAGTATTCATAGGTCTCTTCAGTTATCTGTAAAACTCAAGAATAATCTTCAAAATTGCTCTGATATTAATTTATGCCTAATTTTAATGAATATAATTGTTGAACTCGTAGAGGAGTGTGATATTTGAGCAATTGTCACCAAACCCTGCCAAGACTCCTAAAGTCCAGTGTTTTTATTTAGTCATATATGAACCATTTTTGATGAAGCTTTAAATGAAGCCAATGTCATTGGTCATTGTTGTTTATGTAAGCTATCAATATTTTATTTCACCAAACAATGTTAGCACAAAAACTAAATAAGGAAAATAATCATAATGACTCAGTTTGCTCAGATTTTGCCTTTTAACTGCAGTTTTGTCCTACTATTAATCTGAACTTTGGTTATCTTTGACCAATAGTAGGCCCTATCAACATGCATTTTTATTTATTTTATATCTTATTTGCTTGTGTGTATTTGCATTTATCCATAAAGTACGTCACGCTCCAGGGGGAGGGGGTTTAAGAAAGTGTGACAGTTTGTGACCAGGGGGGTCAGGCCATGTGTGACGTCTATTAGTTTTTAAATTTTATTTATAATTTATTAACTTTTTAGTAGAATTTCATAGCTTTAAAAATAATTTTCAACAATTTTCTGAAACATTTTACAGTTTTATGTCAAAGGGCATGAAATGCATATCTCCTGAATGTGTTTTTCACGATTCCTCTCGCTAGGAGCGCTAAATCATAATGCTGTTCAGTTTGCTTAGGTATTTGCCTTGCTTTCTGAAGTAGGCCTATTATTATTTCTATGTTGAAAGTGTGACGTACTTTGGGGGTCGAGTTTTGTGACAGTTTGTAGGGGGGAGGCAGGTAAAATGGTCAAAAATAGCGTGACGTACTTTATGTATTTGTCATTTATTTATGTTTAATGCTTAAAAATACAAAGTCTTTGTTTTTTTTACAAAGAACACTTCACATATGTTTATATAAATCTTTCATCAAAAGTTGTTTTGAAGCCTAGACTTCGATGGCATTATAAGCACTTACAACATAAGATTAAAATCCACTCTTTTTATATCAAGTCTAGCGTGAGCTTGTCTTATTGACCAACAGTCACTGCTTTTGAGCATTATAATAACGTTTGCGGTGTTATAGCAGTTAACCTAATCCAATGGTTTGTTGCCTAGCCATAGACGTCTTAATAATAGCTGGCTAGCTATTATATAGAAGTCTTCTACCCTTTAACAAGAGCTGTTGCTAATAACTGTCTTAACTACAGAGCTGTTGCCATGCTTATTAACAGTGGCTCTGACCTCTCTGTTTCAGTGGACTGACCTTCTTTGTATTAGCTAATTAGCCTGATTAGAGTGTGGCTTCCATTGCTATTTGATGCCTTGTTGATTAAGAAACTGACACTATAGAAATTGCTAATTATTTGTTATTATTATTTAGTTATATTATGATTGATTGTTGACCATAATCTTGATGAATCTGTGATCTTTATGACAAGTATTGTAAGTTTGATGATGAAGAAGGTGGTGATAATGATGGTGATGTCAACGGTGACAAAGGTCATCTGAAAGAGGCTGTCGTGGTAATCATAGTAATAGCAATTTATTGTCCAAAGGGCACAAAAACAATGCTGGCAGCTGAACGTTTACATTTACCAGGTAATCAGTGATAGACCACTATTGTGTGATGTTACATTTTGGATATTGCACATCATCCGTTGTTGCCACCGTTGTGCGATTTCTTTTGTTGTATTTAATGAAGGAAATTGATGTATTGTGTGAATTCTGACAGGGGCTTTCTCTCAACTATAAGATATGGATGACGAATGGTCCGGAAGGGGATTTATTCCACAGGGAGTTCTCAGCAGATGAGTTCTGTGAGTAGTCTTAGCATTATTTGTTTCATGGTGATGGTAACGTAATGTAATGTAACAAAACATTTATAAAGCACCACTTAAGAGTCTCTGAAGCGCTCAACACGTGAGATTATCAAACAGCTGAACTGATTCTTTAAGAGTTTAGAGAAAACCATATAGCCGCGTGCAGCACGCACAGACGGCGGAAGAGCGTGGTAGATATGTGGTAGCTAGTGGTAGGTAGCTGTCTCTGAGCTCTGTAGAAATCGTGAGATAATGATATGGTTGAACTGATTCCCAGGAGAATAAACATGTTCACAGTAATTCACACACACACACACACACACACAGCTGGAATCAGTGGAATGCGTTAAAGGATTTAATCACATTGCATGGCTTGTTGTTTTTATGTACTTTATGCATTTCACACATGTGTCACATTTCCATAAATGAAAACATTTTCCATTTACTTCCTGGGTTATGTGATGTGTTGATGATAAAGAATTTATCTGGCACCTGTTTTAATTCTTGTTAAACAAGTAATTGATGATAAAAACAATACTATAGTTTGCATAACAATACAATAGTTTGCATTATAATACTGTTGTTTGCATAATAGTACAATAGTTTTCATAATAATAGGTCTACTATTGTTTTGCATAATAATTCTGTGGTTTACATCAAATCTAAACAATTGTTTATGTTTCATATTTCTTCTTTTTGTTATAGATATACTTGAAGTTGACATCGCTTTCCTTATGGCCATTTCAGTTCTGATTGTTTTGTCTCTGATCGTAGCAGGTAATCTTCAATTTCTTGTTGATGATGTCTTCTGTGTGGTAACCACCTGTATTTGCCAGAACCATTGTAAGTCTTTGACAATTTACAGAACAGAAAATAAATTGCAATTAAACTTGCCAGTGTTTTTATTATTCTTTTTATTTTACCAGTTTAATTTCTGCTAACCCACTGATAATGAATTTATGACAAGAGTATATAATATACTTATAGTCATTAATCAATAACCTAGACTGCCACATTCAGTGGGCCAAAGCAGCGTGCTCTTGACTCAGGTGTTGGCCAAGCGTGGGCACAGTGAATTAACCTATGGAACTTTCAAGTCTGAAGTCTGAGGTTTGAAGTATGTTACTTTAACTTTGTGTGGGAAATGCAAATTCAATCAGTCAAGTGCAAATGCAAATTTCTTCTAATTTAAAGAAGTCACTTTGATGGGGTGTTTAAATGCTGGCATTTTCTGTTAATTGATTTACCCTAATTATATACTTATGGTTTAAATGGTACAATCAATAATTGACTTCTATGAATTAATGTTTAAGTTGAAATGACTATCAGATGCTACCATATGATTTACAGCAATGGAGTTATAAAAGGGATTGTATGCAATGTTAAACTAAATACAATTAGATTGGATTAGAATGTTTATGAATTTTATGGGGCAACCAAAGGTGTACACTGTACAGCTCATGCATTAGTGCATCACTTGTTACTCAATGTCCTTATGTGGCACATGGTAGCTAACTGGTTAGAGTGATCAGCTTGTAACACACACAGTATGAGGATTTCAGGTTGGGGGGCGAGCCTCCCCTCTGACAGTTAGGGTTACTGTGGGGACCTGGGAACCTTGAATAAGCCCTAATGCACGATGGCTCAGTGAGCCTGTGATAGCCAAACCTGTAAGGGCTGTGAAGTTTAACTGCCCGATGGTAGTGCTTTTACATGTAATAATATAGTATATTCTAACAATAATAATAATAACAATAAATATAATATATTATATAATGTGTTAGAACTTTGAATGCCTTAGTTTTTCAAACTGTAATGACATTGCTGACTTGTAACTCTTTCAATTTCTGTCAGTTATTCTGCGAAAGAAGCGGATGTTCCATACGACATATAAGCTCTACATGTTGTCGCTATTCTTTGAGTTTTTCCATCTGCTTGTGATGTGCATATCGTATGGAAAGTATGCCAATGACGGTGAAGATAATTACGGCAGCAAAACGTTCGGTAAGAATGAAAACAATGACTGATTAATGCTTTGTTATGTAGAAGTGAATTCTCGTTAACTGTTTTGTAACCTTTCATGTACACTGAAACTGAAGAGTCTTGAAAAGGTGCTATATTATTATCCAAATGCATACTCTACAACTACATGCATGCATGCATATGTATAGGCACGCACTCGTACATTTGTGTATATATCTGTCCTTACTGTACCATACAAAAGGATTACACTGCCTTTTCTTTCATTACTATACTCTAAATCATACACTGTCTTGATGATGGTGGTGACAAGTTCTCTGCCCGAAGGCAAATCATTTTTTATGCCACCCGGGGATGAGATGAGTGAGGTGGTTTCCCGTTGCCTTCCTCACAGACAATTGTGGGTGAGCAACTTGTCCAGGTTGCTATGCAGTGGCCTGAAGTAGATCCGAACCCGCAACCCTCCGGTTACAAGGCACAGAACATACCACTACACCACCACATCCCACATTGTCTTACAAAACTTAATTCGAATGCTGATAGTATGTGCACAACTTATACCCTACCATGTGCTACCGTAACATACCTTACCATACTTCACCATACCTAAATTACCTTACCTTACCTTACATTACAATGCAGATGACATGATCCAGTACTTGTAATTTTTCCATAAATGTACTTCTGTACTTTGTCTTCAATTGTAAAAGGGCGTGTGCTGGAAGCGATCAGTGTCCTCATCTTCATACTGATGCTGATACTGATGGCCAAGGGATTCACAATCACCAGAGGGCGTATCAGTACTTCTGGATCGGTGAAGATCACCGTCTTCATGACGCTCTATGTCATCACCTATGCCGTCCTTTTCATTTACGAAGCAACTGTGAGTTCACTTCAGATAAAGTTGTGTAGCTCAGCATGATATATATATATGTGTGTGTATGTGTATGTGTGTGTGGCTTTTTCTATAAACCTATCAGAAATACTGGTGTGAAATATAAATGGTATTATGATCTTAGTATCCAGTTAAAATCCCTGCTTTTCCTTGATCAAGTGAAGTTCCACCCTAAGGGTTATGCTGCTGAGTTTATAGGTGCCATGTATCAATTTTATTTTATAATAATTATACTCAAGGAAATTTCTAATATTAGTGAGTTTGATTTTAGGGGCATCTGGTTAGCCAAATTTAGTAGATTTATTTTTTAGAAATGCTGTGTAGCATCAGCTCTTCCTGAAATCAATTTATTCATAGGTTTTTTATTCTCAGACTTAGCTTTCCACCAAGAGTCGGAGATGATTTCTTCATCTGTCTTTTTCTGTCTCAGACTTAGTCTCTGTCTACGTCTCTCTGAGTCAGGGATACAGACTCTCTCCCTGTATCTGTATTCTCAGACTCTTAGCTTTCTACCAAGAGTCAGAGATACAGACTATCTCCTGTATCTGTATTCTCAGACATAGACTGCTTCTTTGCTCTGGTGGACTGATCTTCTGTATTTTCACCTCATTATGACCTAGTTTTAGTGCACCATCAGTTGATGCCTTGTGCAGTAGATATCAGCATGATAGTAGTTGATGATTAACAAGTAACAAATACCAGACTTAATTTGCACTCTCATATGCTAAGCAGCTCTTATACACTGATGTGTTGAGAATTATTACTGTGACACTAGATATTCTCAGACCATTTACTTATTAATAATTTATTTGTATAGGAAGAGAGTTGGCCATCCATGGTACTTTCTCTTTTACTGGAGTGATTCTGTCTGTTTTTTTGATGTTGTAGTGGTTTGATCCTGGATTGGTTCTCTACCTGTATGAGTCACCAGCTGGTTATGGTCTGCTGGCTTTGCGTCTGGTCGCTTGGCTCTGGTTCTGCTATGCAATCTTCTTCACACTGAAGCATTTTCCTGGGAAGTCCAAGTTCTACTATCCGTTCTTTATCTTCTACACATTCTGGTAAGTCATCCAAGAAGTTCTTCATCTGTTGACACCAAACCGTTTTCTACGACTTTTTGTTCTATCATCCATCAGTTTTGAATAATTATATAAAAATTAATTAGATTCTAGGCAGGTCACTTAATGCATTCAGCAGTGTTGTAAGGAAGACCAAAATTCCAACACCAAGACCACTTGGTTTGAGACCAAGACCACAGGATTCAAGACCAAGACCACAGGATTCAGCACCAAGAACTAGGTCCGAGCCTCAAGATCAAGACCCCATACCGAGTATCCGAGACCAAAACCAAGACCACAAAGGTTCTATCTCTCTCTTTGCGTAACAGTAGAGTATACTCCATCTTTTATGATGAGTGACATATGTTCAGATACAAACATAAGAGTGACAGTGAAAATCGATCATGAAAAGTGCATTAGCAGATTCATGGTATCAATTTATGAATATTCGCAAACATTTCCTACCATGGCGGCCTTTGAGTTGGACTGCTCTTCTTCTACGTCTAGTGAAAGTATGTCAACGTCTTACAGCTTCTTGAAGAGGTGTTTCAAGACTCCTAGTTACATTATGTTAAATTATGTTACATTACATCAAATTACATTCAGGTTTTGGGCAGCTGTTGTTGTTATCCTGATTGCCAACTTTGCGATTGCCAAGTGGGTCAGGGAAAAGGTCGTGAATGGCATTGAGTGTTCCATTTCCTTTGCTGGGTTTGTCGTTTTGCTGGTGAGTTTCTTCAGCCTCATTCCTCCTTCGGTTGCCTGGCTTTCACCCTCCCTTTTAATAATAATCAGTTCTGTCTGATTGCTAATGTTAGAATCGTCTTGGGGTGGGATTGCAGAGCTTGAGCTTTGGGGAGAGATAATACTGGGTCTTAAAACAGTTTTGCACTTGAACTTTGCAACTTGTAGAGATTAAAATCATAATTTTAAAAATAAAGTTTGATGTTTTTTTGAGAATTCGTATAATAAATAATAATAATAATAATAATAATTCTTCCTTTATTGAAACAATCCGGTTGACACATCGCAAACAGTACAGTTTACAGTTATGCAATTGAAACAATTCACAAGAACGCAAATGACAGAAGACATAAATTGCAATACACGGTGCTAATAGCAGCCTACAAATAAATAAATATTGATCTAATAATAACAAATAATATTTTGTAGTGACATGTAATAGATAATAAACAAAATAACGAAATAACATTGCAATTAGATAAAAGTAATACAAGTTAATTAAATAAATGTAATAACAAGCCATTCGATTCATGTTATTGTCACCAGACATTATTTTAAGAACCTGAAGGATCATAGCTATTTCAGGGCAAAATAAATAACGAAATTCATTACGATGAAGGAAATAATTTTAAATGATATTATATTCAATATGTGAACTCTTCCTGGAAATGACTTGTTCTTGCAGATTTTGTGGCATCCACTGTTGCCAATTGTGTGAAATTTCTCAGCACATAAGTTATATTGCATTAAAAATAAGGCAAAAATTATTAATTAAAATGAATTAATATAATGAACAGATTGTAAGATGAAGTAAACCAAACTTAAAAGAAATTAATTCAAATTATACCTCAAGGTCTGTTTTACTGACTTTGCACGCATAATTAGTGTTTTAAATAAACATAAGAAAATAAATAAACCCAACTTTTTCTTACCTCATTTGTCAAATGCTTGAACTAGGAGGGTTCATTATAGAATTTGAAATTTATTGTTATTTTCGTAGATGATTTTGATTACATGCATGTGATGTGAATAAGTGCATGTGATGAGTAATTTATCCGATTAGCATTTACTCTGTTAATCAATCAGTGTAATCAATAATTGTGCGAACTTATGTTTCTGAATTACATAATTTACATTGTTTAGGTAGAAATCTTATGTTATTAGTGTAGATGTTTGAATCTGTTGATAAGTTACCTTGAGGGTAGCATCTTACTTGTGATCGATGACAGCTACCTAGTTACAGGCAGTGGGTTGCATCTTCAGATTTGTTCATTCATTCGTCCATTCTAAGAATTTATATAGTTCCTCTTCAAGATATCTACTCAGAGGCACTGTCTGCGCTAGCCTATTACATCAGTTAGCAAAACAATGCACAGTAATCTAGAAGAGTCGTAACTGGCAGGCCCACACATACACACACATGGAACCAGCCAACGGATTCCCATAGAAAGCTTACAGCTGGCATTCAGAGTCTCTGAGCCAAGTTGGTTTGATAGAGTAGAGCTATTCATCTGCTATTCATTTGCAGCATTCGTTTCAACTGATTGTATTACAGTAGTATAATTATATGAATCGCCTGTCTTCTTCATGTTCTTTTTCTTGTTCTTCTTGTTCTACTTTTTCTCCTTGTTCTCTAGTTCTTCCTTCTCTTTCTGCTCCTCTTCTGTTTCTTCTCAAAAGTATTATGAGAAATTTGCAAGTATTATGAGTAACTTCACTTGGTTAACATTTATTTCACCTTGTTCGATTAATTTTTAAAGTAGACTTTAACTTTTAGGTTAACTAATTTAACTGCCTCCAAGGAATGGAGCCGACTACCAGTGTTTCCCCAATGCTCAAACTCTTTCTCTTCCTTTAAGAAACACCTCAAAACTGACTATTTCTCATTTGCTTTCAAACTTCTGGAGATCTATCTAACTACTTTTCACTTTGCAACCAACTACCCCTATAACTTTGCATCAGATTCGCATTTCTGTGTGACCTTACTGACCTTGCCTGCATAAAAATGGTTATAATAGCAATAGTACAATAATAATAATAGCAGTAATGATAATAATAATAATAATAATAATAATAATAATAATAATAATAATAATAATAATAATAATAATAATAATAATTAAGGTTTGAATTAAAATTGGAATTGAATGATAATATTATGTGCTTGATGATTTTAATTAACGCACCTTATTAAAGTGACCTGTAGGTTTCTTTAAACATAAAAAGTTTTATTGAGAATTACTTGGAGAAACTAAATCCACAGGGATGTTTTTAATTTGCAGATTCTTGCAACTGACATTTACCGAAAACAAACTCTGGCATACTGTGAAAATTAATAGAATTAGTGAGTACTCTAATATTGCAAATTTGAAAATTAATTGGTAAATTTTAAGCAGTGATGTAGGTCTATTTTATGTCGAATTGAAGTCCACGCTTCTTGGTGGTGCAGTGACAGAGAACCAGTTTAATTCGTGTACCTGTTTCCAGGGTTTGAATCCCAGTGCATCTTGTGCAAAGGGTTTAGCCATGTAACTCAATTGCTGTCTTATGTTTGCAAATCAGTCAGAATATATTTGACAACCCCATATCATGCCTTTGTGAGAACTATTGTGGAAGCACTATAGTAAAATTATATTGGTATATCTGGTTATGTGTGTAGTGAAATATATATTTAGATGTGGTTACACTGTATTGAATTGTTTGATTGCTCCTTTTACTGTCATTGTGCTTTCAATTTTTACTGTTTTGCAAGAAATGTTCTTTTTAAGATGTGCACTTATATTGCATACGTCAATAAACTTAAGTAATTGAGTGATCAAATTATTTTACTGCCGTCAATAACTCCAAACAGTGAATACATATGAAAAATTGCTCTGCTGCTTAGATAACTTAAAGCGACTGTGAAACCATTGCTCCACTAATTTACCAGTCCACGTGCTACAGACAGACTGACCAAATATCAGTGATGAACAGTGACTTCAATTTGAATGGAGCGTTTAAACTGTTATTTTAATCTGACTCGTTTATGAACTCTGCAACTAAGGAAGGAATGAAGAAAGAAAAAAGGAAGGAATGAAGGAACAGAGGAAGGGAGAAAAGGCGGAAAGAAAGAAGGAACGGTGGAAGAAAGAAAGCAAGAAGGAAACACATTGAAGGAGAAGGATTGAAAGAAAGAATGATGATAAAAACAATTATTGGAAGGAACTATCAAAAAAAGAAGGAAAGAAGGAAGGAAAAAAGACAGAAAGGAATCAAAGAAACACTTAAAATAAAGAAGAAAGATGAATGATCCTAGAGAAACAATGGGGCCGTCCATAAATGACGTCACGCTATTTTGGCCGCACTTCGTCACAAAAAGTAAGACCCCTCTGAAATGACGTCACAAAGCTCTGACCCCCTAAAACCAATTTCCATGGCGAAGCAAAATGCTCTTTCATGGAACAAATAGCAAAAGCATGAATATTTTAAATTCTAACGGTGACCAAAATATTGAAATAATTAGAAGGATGGTGCCCGTATATATTAAAATAATAAAAAATAATGAAAATTTAATCCTCAAAATTAGTGCTGTTATTAAAATTAAATTGTTGTTAATTGTTAAATTTAATAACAGAGACCTGGTGTGACGTCACACTACTCAGACCCCATGTCACACATCGTCACAAATTTCCTCCCTAGGTGCGTGACGTCATTTATGGACTATAGCAGGAAGGAAGGAAGGAAGGAAGGAAGGAAGGAAGGAAGGAAGGAAGAAAGAAAGAAAGGAAGGAAGGAAGGAAGGAAGGAAGAAAGAAAGAAAGAAAAAAGAAGCACTCAAAGAAAGAAACAATGATGTTAAAGAAACAAAGGAAGTAAGTAAGGAAGGAAGAAAGGAAGGAAGAAGGAAGGAAGGAATACAAAGGCAGACAACAATAAGGTGAAGTATTTGAACCTGTTGCATGTTGATGTAGTTTAAGTCTGTGGACCTAATTCCTCTTAAGGGCTGTACATCTTGCCTGATCTGCTACTGGTGGTGACTTTAGGTTTTGGGCTGGTCCAATTGCCGTCATAGTTAGTGGCCGACTTCTGGCTCCTTGGACTCGGGAAAAGATTGCCAATGGAATATTCTGTGCCATTAACTTTTGCTGTCAGGCTGTTTTGTTGGTGAGTTGCGAACCAAACCACTTGTGGCACAGTGCTTTGGTTTCTTCTGACTCTGCAAACTGTTGTGATCGTGCTCCAGTTTTCTCTGTTGCTGTTGTTCGATATTGGACTTTCTGGCACAGTTTTTCTAAAAGTAATATCCGTGGTATTTAGGTCCCAGAACATTTTATTATTTTCGTGAAGTAAAAGTAGGTTTTCTGCGAAGAAGTTGGTTCCTTTTGGTAGAAATTTAAAAAAATTTATATTAAGTTTCCTGCTAAATTTATATTCGGTTTCAATAATTAGTTTGCAACATACTTTTCACTGATGAAATGCTCACAGTTGCTGGAATTCCTAATATTGCCTCTGTATCTGGAGTAATGTGTTGTGTTTTATTCTATTCTGGTTTTAATTTTCAAGTTTTCTGCTCCACGTGCGCCCCTAGACAACGCAGCTATGAGTACACTGGCTGCACAATGTCGATGGGATGATGAGACGGTGAGGGAGAGGACTGGCCACCCACCCTCACATGCCGAGGCTAGGAAATTGAAGTCGCTAACACTTGATACCTATGGCTGCCTCAAGGCTAGCTTAAGAGACCGATCTTCGTTTTCTTCTCAATAAATATCGCGGTCTCCTGGTTTCGATCACCATGAAGGGATAGATCCTGTGTTGCATGGCTCCCGAGATCTTAGCCTGGTCATTCTAATCAAATCTAATCTAAGGTTTTCTATACTTCGTAATCATAATGTACCCATACACGTGTAACCCAGAAGTTGACAGATGGCATCATAATTATTCAGAGTTTCTCGACAAATTGCATCAACGGTGTGGAGTTACGACGGTTGGTAGAATCCACATTACAGGATAGCACCACTCCCAATGATCCGTCATTGGTGGTAGATGATGCATGGCGGCTATCCCTGGAACCACCTGTTCACATGGAACTGGTTTGTATTGTCGCCTACCGGTTGGTGGATAAAACGCCACCCACTTTAGTGGCTGACGGCTGAGTTCACTCCAAACACCCACGTTGCTCACCCACCGAGACGAAAATGACCCTACTTCTGGATCCGTGTATCCGAGACGTGAATACACATGTATAAGGAAGCCCAGTGGCGTAACCAGGTCTTCCATAAAATTACGCAGTTTTGAAGAACTCTGAGGGGAGGGGTCTGGGGAGGGGCTGTGCCCTCTCCCCAGGGTAAGAAAAATTTTCATTTTGGGGTTTGTAATGGTGCATTTTGGAGACCAACTTTTGATTCAAAGTAATAACATGTTACATAAGTTCTTTGGAAAATTATAATTATAATTTCATAATTTGATTTTTAAAATGGGTTCAGCTGCAAAGTCCCAGCAACCAACGTAGACTAGAAACAGACAGACTCATCAAAGCAATTAACTAAAGCATAAGAAAATAAATTTATTTGTTGATTTGTAATGGTCCATTTTGGAGACAATCTTTTTGGTTAAAAGTAATAACATTTTACATCAGCTCTTTGGCAAATTATGATTCATTCATTCATTACAGAGATTTACATAGCGCCCCTTCAAGATTATCTACTTAGGAGCGCACCCGACCCAACTCCGAAGTCCGAACAGTCTTGAAGTTAGAATAGAACGTGATCTGAAGGGCTCTCGGCATTAGGCGTAGTGCCAAAGGAAGCCCATTCCAGATTGCAGGCCAGCAACAGAAAAAGCACGGCGCTGCAGAATAGAAGTCCGCGACCGGGAGACAAGAACCTCAGCCTGCCTAGAAGAGCGAGGAGAACCACGGTGCTGGATGCTGAGGGTGGTGCTCCTGTAGATAAACAGAGACCACATCAGCGCCAGACCAAGGAAGAGATCCGGTAAGCGATCCACTGTGGGTAAGGAAGCCAATGCAAGACATCCCGCATATAATCAGTACCTCGCCTGAGGTCCCGTTTGCAAAATGGTGTTGGGGGAGTTTCTCACTTCCACTTAGTCAGTGGGTCCCTGGACATGAAAAATCACCGAGGTGCTTGTCTGCCATGACGTGACGAATGACGTAATCGCCAAATCCAAAATGGCCGCCGTCGGCCATATTGGAAAATTCACCTTTCTTGTTTCTTACAGTATCTGCATGTGTAATACCTCTAATATAACTGATTTAGGTATGTAGAATTCATTTTTGATGTTGTTTTCGTCATTTGGGGTCAAAATCCAATATGGCCGCCGTCGGCCATATTGGAAAATTCATGTTGCTTGTTTCTTACAGTATCTGCACGTGTAATACCTCTAATGTTACTGATTTTGGTATGTAGAATTCATTTCTGATATTATTTTCATCATTTGGGGGTCAAAACCCAATATGGCCGCCAATATGGCCGCCGTCGGCCATATTGGAAAATTCACCTTTCTTGTTTCTTACAGTATCTGCATATGTAATACCTCTAATATAACTGATTTAGGTATGTAGAATTCAGTTTTGATGTTGTTTTCGTCATTTGGGGTAAAAATCCAATATGGCCGCCGTCGTTGGAATATTCATGAAAATTGCTTGTTTCTTACAGTTTCTGCACGTGTACTACCTCTAATGTTACTGATTTAAGTATGCAGAATTCATTTCTGATACTGTTTTCGACATTCAGGGTCTTTAGCTTGAAAGGTCATGGTCAATAACATTTTGTTATATCAACGATTTGGATTATAACTTCACCGAATGTAGCAGTAGAAACATGTGTAATATCTGCAATTCGACAAATTAAGTCAAGCTAATTATGACATCTTAAATTCGATACTGATATTGTATAATGCTATTTGTCAATACCAACACATCAGTTAAGATTGTCCTAAAAATGTCAAGTAGTTGGCATGCCCTGTGCACCATCCTCGTTGGATGTGGCCTCTGATCTCACTGCTCGTATGAGGGAGAGCGTCAATTCCAACAGAGGATATGATATAGTTTTCTACTCTCAGCTGGTCGAACGTCTCACAGATTGTAGTTGACCTGGCCCCTGCCCAGACATGTTCTCTGCTAATAGTACATCTTGCTCTAGCAGCGCATCTGTCTCTCCAAAGTTTGTCGGTTACTGTACTGGGTCACAGGCCACAGCTGCGTGTTTGGATCCCAACTTGCCCATGCAATCATCTCCGATCAAAATATGTACCTTGATCACTGCTTTGACCAGTGATGCTCCCAGTTTAGAAACCGCTTGATGCAGTGGAAGCTTGCGCCGCTTTTCACCAGTTCCATACTGCTGCCACATCTCCTCCGACCACAGGTCTTGGAAGTATGGTGTGTAGTGTAGCAGTAATGCGAAAGTGTCTGTGTCATTTGAGACTACGACAACTCTCTTGCATCGTTGCACAAGAACAGCCCAGTCTACATGTACAACCAGCCTGTCGTCTGCCTCCTCGATCCAGTTCAACAGGTCTGAGATCTTCATAACAAGTCACTGTTGCTGGAAGTGCGTCATCATCAGAAACAAGAGAGCTGGCGATGATGGTATCATCGCCGTATACGCTCGACTGCAAACAATATCTCTAACCAGCAGCTGCAGATTCCGCTTGTTTTCCTGCGATTCCCAGAACTGTTCAGGTTGGTGAGGAATGGGTGTGTTCTGTGTACCTGTTCATGCCAATAATGGTGATGCCTGATGCTGAGTCAGTACACCTCATGCGTTCTCCTTTCTTAAGAGACATCACAATGTAGGAGTCAGATACCAGATGGATGAACTTCACATTTTTGGCAAAGGAATGAAGCGGATGTTATGATGGCGTCGATGACCACACCCATATTGGGGAACTGTGTATAGTGTGTAAGTGGCATCTGCCGCATCTTAGACATGAAATCTACAACAACATTTATGAGTGGCAACAGTAGACTGATTGCATGAGCAAGGCGGGATCCAAACATGCAGCTATGGCCTGTGATCCAGCACAGTACAGTATCTGACAACCTTTGGAGAGACAGATGCGCTACTAGAGCAAGATGTACTATTAGCAGAGAGGTACTTTGTACATGTCTGGGCAGGGGCCAGGTCAACTACAACCTGTGAGACGTTCGACCAGCTGAGACTTGCCGTTCTGCTGCAATTTTGTGGGTCATATTCTGTCATGGTAAGGCAGAAAACTCGTCCGGTAAAAACCTGCACCTCAAACTTGCTTGGCCAAATCCAAAACGATCTAAATTGACATTTTTGAGAACAATCTTAACTGATGTATTGAAATATAGCATTATACAATATCAGTATCGAATTTAAGATGTCATAATTAACTGACATAATTAGTTTGACTTAATTTGATGAATTACAGATATTACACATGTTTCTACTGCTTCATTCGGTGAAGTTATAATCCAAATCGTTGATATAACAAAATGTCCTTGACCGTGACCTTTCAAGCTAAAGATGACCCTGAATGTCGAAAACAGTATCAGAAATGAATTCTACATACCTAAATCAGTCAAATTAGACGTATAACATGTGCAGATACTGTAAAAAAACAAGCAAAATAAATTTTCCAATATGGCCGACAGCGGCCATATTGGCGGCCATATTGGTTGTTGACCCCCAAATGACGAAAATAATATCAGAAATGAATTCTACATACCAAAATCAGTAACATTAGAGGTATTACACGTGCAGATATTGTAAGAAACAAGCAACATGAATTTTCCAATATGGCCGACGGCGGCCATTTTGGCGGCCATATTGGTTGTTGACTCCCAAATGACGAAAATAATATCAGAAATGAATTCTACATACCAAATTCAGTAACATTAGAGGTATTACACGTGCAGAAATTGTAAGAAACAAGCAACATGAATTTTTCCAATATGGCCGACGGCGGCCATATTGGATTTTGACCCCAAATGACGAAAACAACATCAAAAATGAATTCTACATACCTAAATCAGTTATATTAGAGGTATTACACATGCAGATACTGTAAGAAACAAGAAAGGTGAATTTTCCAATATGGCCGATGGCGGCCATTTTGGATTTGGCGATTACGTCATTCGTCACGTCATGGCAGACAAGCACCTCGGTGATTTTTCATGTCCAGGGACCCACTGACTAAGTGGAAGTGAGAAACTCCCCCAACACCATTTTGCAAACGGGACCTCAGAGGAGGTACTGTATTAATATAATCAGTAACATGGCGGAATCTTGGGATGCAACCAATATAGCGTGCCGCCGAGCGTAAGACCCGAACCAAGCACCCAACCCGAGTCGCCGGAAAACCCACGCAGAGGGCGCTGCAATAATCAAGACGGGAAACAACAAAGAAGTGGATAAGCATTAAGGCAGCATTAAAGGTTAAGGAACGGAAGACCTCTCTAAGCTGACGCAGCTGGTATACACAATCGCGGCATAGCAGGCTGATATGCCGCGTGAACGTTAGTTCAAGGTCTAATGTGACACCAAGGTCCCGGACAAAGGATGAGAAAGCAATGGCGTACGGAGCTGAAATGCCGCCCGGGGCGACGGCCCAAAATGCTGCCTTGGCCACTTAATTTTGGATATGTTATTTTCTCTAAGAGATTGCAGTTTTCATGACGATCGTCGATCTCATTACATACACGCCTATAATTTTATTTTATAAAGTTGATAGCCTGCCTGGATTTATCAATTAATTAATTTCTTTGCCACTGTGAGAAAGTAATCTGCGGGAACTCCTGGGCAAGGGCCTCCAAATCAATTTTGGCGAGCTGCTGGCGCGTGCCAAGCCAAATGAACTGGGTCTTAGATGAGTTTAGCCGCAGGCGATTGGAGGACATCCAGGCCTCGAGAGCCTCCATTGCCCGGTTCATGGCCCGGGCTTCGGTAATGGCTGCTGACGCAGGACAGTGCAAAAACGCCTGCAGGTCACCCGCATAAGATTGGTTCAGCACAGAGCAAGGCTCAGCAAGAGGCCAGGAGAGGACCAGTATCAGCAGTATAAATAATATAATTAGAGGGCCCAGCACAGATTCCTGGGGCAGGCCAAACGGGACAGGAACACATGGAGTCCTAGTAGACACGTAGACCGCAGAGAAGGAACGGTGATGGAGGTAGGAAACAATCCAGTCAAGAAAGTTACCAGAAAGGCCAAACGAGGTAGATAGGCGCCTAAGAATGATATCGTGATCGACGGTGTCAAACGCCGTGCTGACAGCAAATAATGCTAAGAGGATGACCTGTGACCTATCAATAGCCCCATAGATATCAGAGAGGAGGCGAACTAACAGGGTCTCCGTGGAGTGGCCCTTACGAAAACCAGATTGAAAAGTCGGCAGCAAATTGTCCTTATCAAGATACCTTAACATATACAGAAACCAACTTCATAAAGCTGCTGCTTTACGAGTGTCGCAATAGTTTCGCCAGTGGTGTCAAGCGTTGGGAAAACTTGGGATGACAGTTAGGCCCTATAAATTGTTCTTTTGCCACATGCTGAGAACCGGGTTGTTCACGCTATCAACATATCGTATAAGCTGACCGATATCTGTTCTGTGCTTGCATCAAACAATAAAGTGTACAACCCAGCCGCACGACATTCTGCCACAATAATGTCTCGAACTCACAGGCCACACAGGTGGATCAGCTGATTTTTGAATCAACGGACTTATGTACTGGGGTTTGCGTGGACCAGATGACATTAGCTTACGATGATTTAATCTATAGTGTCGGTCTGTGATCGAAATTTCAGAAGTGCCACGAAATTTGCAGAGTCTTCACTATGCCGGCGAAGGGAAATGTTTTACTGACTGTACAGTTATAAAGTCTGCACATTAAAATTCAACGAATAATAGTAATCTAGATTCTAGAATGTCAAAAAGTAATCTAAACGGTTAAAAAATTTTGAGAGCTGCTAAAATCTTTACGCATTTGCGTAATTGCGTAATGCTAGTTACGCGCCTGAGGAAGCCCATCTCTCCTCATGCAGTGGCATAGGCCAAGATTTTAGAAGAACTGCCTTAAAATCCACTGCAGACACATATAATTATAATCATTCCGACACACAAACTTGACAACAGCGAACATCAACATTTAAGAAATTATTGAGCAAATTCTTCAGCTAGACAAAATAATAATTGCGAATATGACACAGAAGGCATATTAACAACCAGCATGGTTGCTGTCTTGCTGAGATGCACAGAGGCATCATTATATTCAACACTGCTATTACTCTCAGCCAGCCCTACACCTGTCAATTGTCTTCTCTGTAGCCCAATCCAGGGTTTGTACCTCTGTACAGTGTCTGATTTGCACTTAGAAGCCATGGAGAAAAGACTTATCAGCAGGACTAAAGCAGGTTGTGAAAAGGCATCCTTACCCAGAACGTTTGTGAATTATATGAAAGATGCGTCGGTATTAATAAGTAGTGTAATTGCCACAGCATTTGCAACCACCGTTGTTGAATTTGCAAAATTTAGTTTCATTAACGGCTGTTTTGGATATCTGCTATCCCTTGTTTCACGTGCTAAGGCTATGCTGAAATTTATTACCACTGCAGCTTGAACTTAAGTTATCTCTTAATGTGATGTCTGCTGAACTTCTGCATAATTTTGAGCACTGCTAATTTGCCTCACACTGCATGCATGCACTGATACATTTATTTTGCTTTTTCGTATATATTATTTTTTATTCAACTCACTATTGCATTGGTTGTAGCAATTGAAAGTTCTGAGGGTTTGCATTTTGAATCATTTCTTTATTCTCTTTTCTGCTGCTTACATTTGTTCCAAGGCAACTTAGTTTGCATGCTTTAAAAAATTTCCATTAGAGTTGTTATGGAATAGATAAGACAATGTATATTAAACTCGGCATTTTAATGTCCAGTACAGTGTTATCCACGCCAGAATCTAGGCATTAAAGCTGTGCTTGCTTTATGCTACTTGCAGCTTTCAATCTAGTTTTAAAGACAGTTTTATGAAACTGTTGGTTTACAGGAAATTGCTTTCTCAGATTTTCATCAGCTCCTATTCAGATTAAACTAGAAAACTGATATTATGTTTAATTTCATAAGTTATATATTAGGCTCATTTTTAGCTTCAGTTTTGCCTCTAGGGTTTATTGTTCACTCGTGCTATCAGTGTTCAATTACTTTTCAACATGTCTAAGTAGATGGGACTAACTAATGTGCCATTTCTTCCTGACTTGATATCTGCAGAGCTCCTTTCTTGTTAAAATAATTAAATTAGGTGAACTGGCTAGATATACTGTTAATTAAATTCTGGATAATTAATTTATGTGCTTCTGTGTTTCAGTTCCTGACAAGACCATCGAATGCAAACAAAAATTTTCCATATCATGTGAGAACTACACAGGTAATATATATAAATATAATCGTAAGGATAATAATTTTAAATATTATATGAATAAATATATTAGTATATGTATAGTGATACTAATATTCAGATTTTATTAATGATAATAACCACGCCCTTAGGCACCCTTGTAATGGCATGGTGCCGTAACATGGCCATAGCTACCTTGAGAAATAATAATGATAATGATAATAATGATGATGATGATGATGATGATGATGACGATGACGATGATGAGGCATGGTAATTAAACATATTTTGTTGTAATTATTCTACTGCTAGATTTGTTATTTAAAGCACAATACATTGATGAAATATTTGCTGTGAGACAAAAGTTCAGATGATAGAATCAAGGAAGTGAAAATGGATTGAAGTATAGTGACTGATTGAGCACATGTTTAAGACATTGACAAAATGGATGGTGTTTCATCTATGACATGTTTTTGATCATTTGATAGGAAATATGGGGAATATTTGTTAATTGAAGGTGGGTGACATGGGATCCACTGACAATGGAAATAGTGCCACCCAACAAAACCAATTTGGCTATGTACCGGCAGCAGCTGCCTCACCTGAGGCATCTGGCATTGAACCCAATTTCACTGCACTCTTCACCGTCTCTACTGGCCGACAGTCACAATATGTAAGTGAAGGCACTCCAAAATTAATGTCTCCCGCTGTTCGTAATGTTGTGTAATTGTCATTGTAATTGCTAATTTATTTAGTGCCACTTCAAAAGACAAACAAATCAAAGGTGCTCTGGACGTGATAACACAGACCGTGTTCAAATGGAATTGCTTTCACCTGCTTATGGTAATGAAGCAAAGAAAAGCAGAGAGGTTCAAGTCGCAGGTTGCAGGGCAGCTTATTCCAGAAAGTTGGGCCAACAACAGCAAATCAGGCTTCTATGCTGGGCAGGTGGAAGGTCTGGTCAGTGGGACAACCAAATCACTTTGCTCAGAAGAGCAAAGAATTTGCTGCAAGGGTGTTAGAGACTGAGACCCATATTCTGTCACTCTACTTTGGATGTGCAGGGACGTAGAGCTCTCCGCTCCTCCACACATGGTGAACCAACAGCTCTTAGACAGCATCGCGCCTTCTCTGTTGCTGGCCCCATGGTTTGGAATGGGCCCCATTAACATTACGCCTTATTCCTAGAGTTCATTTAGAGTTTTACTCTAGCCTTAAAACCATCCTTTTCAGCCGGGTTTAGGTCATCCTGAGTAGTAACCTTTTATATAAATCTTTGGAATGAATTGAATGGAATGAAAACATCCGATCCAGGTAGTAGAAGCATTTTGGACATAATTCTCTGATGTGCTCTGAGAAGGGCAATCCGTAGTCCAAAGTCACACCAAGGTTACATACATTAGTTGAGAAAGTGACATCAGAAAGCATTACTGCAAACGGGGCAAGTCAGTTGGAGAAATCTGCCCATGGATAGCAAGCCAGATGAACTAGGTTCTCCCAGGATTTTCTCCAGTGGTGCCCGCTCTGTCCTTTGTTTCCAACTGTTACTTAATGGAAGATGTAGATTCTTTAGCATCCTATTAAAATTATGTTATGTTATGTATTTGCATGTACCGGTATGTGTGTTTTAACGTTTAGTCTGTTTAACTGAACTAATCATTTGAATACATGCTACTATTCTTAGTTGGTTAGTGAAATAAATGATCTGACATGATTTGAATATATATATACATGTGTATGAGATGAGCTCGGTCAAGAAAACTTGTCTCATACTAGATCAGCCGGAAAATGGATTTTTCCCTGAAACAATGATTATTGATTGTTGCGTTTAATTAATGTTACTGCACCTTTGTCTCACTGTATTTACAAACTATATTATGCCACACGATGTATTAAGACCAAAATATGTAATTAATGCATCAGGTAGAGACACATTGAATTTTTATCTGCGATTTCCTGCCAAATGGTTTTATATTTTCATTTAAAAAGGGCATAAATTTTTGACCAAACGTCCTGAAATTTTGTTCATGACTTTCTTGTGATATCAGCATATGGAAACTGTTAAGTCCAGTCCTGACAAGTGGTCCCTTTTCTTGGCCAAGGTCATCATATTTATGTCTAACCACCCTTTGCATGTAAGGTTATTTAATATAATTATTCGATCTGTTTGAACATCATATGATGTCTATTGCAGCAAGTAAAAACTGCAGAAGCCTTTAGACCTGCAAATCACACTGGGACAGATGGAACAGCGTTGGAGACACCGTGGAGGAACGGAAACTTCTTCGTCACAGAGAAGAACATCAGCAGTTAAATGTCAGCACAGTTTACTGATGCTGCCACTTCAAAATGAAGTTCCTTTCCTGCACCAACACAAACCGATGCGATAACTGTTCTCGACAAGTCATACGATAACTGATCTGCACAAGTCATACGATAGCTATTCTAGAGAAGTCATGTGATAATTGCTCTGCACAAGTTATACGATAGCTATTCTAGAGAAGTCATGTGATAATTGCTCTGCACAAGTCATACGATAACTATTCTAGAGAAGTCACGTGGTAATTACTCAATTCACCAAAATTGCTCTGCACAAGTCATACAATAACTCTTGAGAAGCCATATGACTTCTCTTGAGAAGTCATACAAAATATGATCTCTTGAGAAGTCATATGATAACTTCTCTTGAGAAGTCATATGATAACTACACTGCAGAAGTCATATGATAACTGCTATGCACAAGTCATCATATTATGTTTATCTTTTTAAAGATGAGTAAAGGTAAGAGAAGCCAAACGGTATGAGGCTTTCATGGAAAGGGATAAGAAAATAAGAGCGTATGATTCAGTAAGTTGTTAACTAAGTCAGATTTATAATAAACTGAATAATTTAGAAATTCTTCTATGGGTAGCTTTGCACAATTCCTTAAGAAAACGTTCTTACAGTAAGTGAAACATGCACATTTTGTGATTTGAGGAGTAGTTTTACAGTGAACTGCACTTCAAACATTAATTTTTGGTGATTTGAGAAATATTTTTTTAGTGAACTGCACTGCATAGATGTATATACGTGGAAGTGACAGAAAAGGTATATTTTGTATAGTTTTATTTCTGTTCTATATTGTTCATTATTCAGGAAGTTTATGCCTGTCAGTCTGTGACCATTTGCATCTAAAAATGCAGTAGCAATTCAAAATTAGGCCTACTGAATGATTGGAAAGTTAATATTTGGTAGGATGAAAACCAACAATATATGCTGTATCCTCAGAAACATTGACCTTTAAATTTGGTATCAAATTAAGTGACTTGTAAATTTTTCAATTTACACACATGTTAGAATTGCTCATTCAGGATTTTATAAATTCTTGGGTAAATAAAATATTACTTTAATAATTGCTGCTGGGTTGAGACATTGGTGACCAATGCAATGACCTCTTCACAAAACTTAATGACAATCCAGGAGCAAAAAGCAACTATACCAAATTAGTGAAGAAGGAGCAGAAATATACAATTTTCCAAAATTCTGAAAATAAAATAACTTCAAAAATAGCTTAATCACAAAACAGCTCTTCCTGAATTACACAACGTGACATACGTTCAACTTTAATATAGAGCGCAACGTCTAGAAAATACTCGGCAGCACTCCCTTCCTAGCAGGGAGGTCCCACGAGCAAACAACGGACTTCAAGCACTTGCAGAACAAGGAAGGTGACAGACTGATTGGCTCGCTTCTAATTTTAACAGTATTTCAGGATACAGGGTCATCTATAGCAAAACTGGTGGATAGTGGACGACCTCGCCCGATGCATGACCAAGACACCATTATTGTGCAGCCGATCGGAGGGACCTGCGACCAAGAATATATGAGGCAAAGATACACGTGGATCAGAGATAGGATGGGGCAGTTTCCACTAGGCAATTCCGCATGAGAGTTAGATTCTTATACTTAATGCGTTGAGGTATGGGTAACCAGCGCAAAGTGTTTTATGTGGACGCAGATATGGACAATTTTTGGGATGCTGCCAATTAGATGCAATTAGACTATAGACTGCAATTTCTACATAATCCAGCCACTGAAATTTCAAGCACTGCTTGTAAGTGCATCACAATCTCAACAAAGTTTCCCCATAACATTAAACAGAAGGTAAATATGGTCTTCTGTAACAACTAAATAGATACTGTTTGCTGAGAACATAATAGAACACATATTATAGACTACTTAAAGTGTGCAATTAACGAGAATGAGAATACTTCGCTTTCCGTCTTTCAAAAAGAATTTCCAAGACAAACTTGAATTGCTTCTTTTAATAAATGCAATTTATGAATGTTGTGACTTCGAGTCCTCAACTATATAAGTATATAGCCTATATATATATATCGTCTGAGTTTGCATTGCTTTATGCATATACCTGCAACCGAATTGTCGGAGTTAGTAGCTCAAGCGGTCAATAGAGAAGAAGAAGAGCAGTCCCTTAAGCTAGCCTGAGAGGCAGCCGTGGGTATGAAGTGTTAGCGACTTCATTTTCTTAGCCTCGGCAGATGAGGGCGGGTGGCCAGTCCTCTCCCTCGCCGTCTCATTTTCCCACTGACAGTGTACGGTCGGTGTACTCGTTATAGCTGAGTTGGCTAAGGGGTGCAGATAGGGCAGAACAGTACTCTCGAACCAAATTTCTGCCCAGGCAGGGATTGAACCCCCAGCCTCTCGATTGACAGTCCAGCATGCCAAGCACTACACTATCGAGCAGTGCAATAATTTAAACAAATTCCCATTTCTTGTCACCAAATTTATTTGAAGTGCCTGTTGTTCCTGGTTGTGCATCTTTCTGACTGTCTGTATCAGCCTGCCTTCCTGCCTGTCTTTATGTCCGTCCGTCCGTCTTTGTGGCTCTATCCTCTGCATAATGAATGCAAATTATGCAATGTAGCATTTTCGTCATGTACCCGGTTTTGCTGAGCTGAGCTTTGTCTTTAGTAGCACTTTATGGCATATGACATTTCTGTCTCTTGAATAAATTCATCTCCTGCAAGAACGGTGATGTAGGCTATATACTTGACCATAACAAATTAATTATAGTATCACCCATGCTTTACACACACACACACACACACACACACACACACACACACACACACACACACACACACACACACACACACACACACACACACACACACACACACACACACACACACACACACACAAGGCCTATTGATAACATGGACATAGCATTCAATCGGCTTTGTTTTATCCCTGCTGGAGTGCTACAAGACACGATTTATATCCAGATTCCAAGTTTTAACCAAATTGGCTGGCTACCGGGTAATGGCAGAATCAGAACAGGTTTAAGTATGCCATCTGCCAATTTAGTTTTAAATCATAGAAACATTTTAAAACCGCCCAATACCAAAATCCATGATGATATTCAGTGTATGCCTAAAGCTCATGAATCTGTGCAGAAAGGAAAGAAATATTAATTTGTAATCCTAATAAATATATTTAATTTACAGTGTTCAGAGATCCAGAAATGTAGGCTACTGAGGCTAATGGCCACTGGGAGGAGGGTGCACGTACGTGGTTAATAGAATAAACAAATTATTTGATGTGTAGGCCTACGAGCCATTTGGCATGATGAACGAAGGACTTATTTAAGTTTATTTTAATCATTTAAGTAGCATACGAATACATATCTGTAAGGTCTAAATTTAAAGCAGGATATTGGGAATGATCGGTCCGAGTTATGTTTGATGACTAGCCGCATTTCTGTCTGGTCGATTATACAATACATGTTCAATTTTCTAGGCTATATAGACCGGCCCTATATCTGCTACCGCGCCATTAATTTCTGGTACACCTCGGGTTTCTATTCTTGGCGGATTAGTGATTAGGGCCTACTATTTCTCTTACGTCAGCTCAAACGACGATATTCGCTTAACCACAGTATAAATAATTACTCATAGGCCTACTGTGGCTTAACTGAACAGGATCTAAAAGTGATCTGCTGTCATGACTTGAGTAGGCCTATGATGAGTGACAAACAAACAATTGCTTTCGGTTTAACAAAGAGTTAGGCTACTATTAGCCTACTCGGCTTCCACAACAGCTTCTGCCCATCCACTGCTCTTCAAAATGTAGGTCTACTTCCAGTGTCTTAAAAAAAGTTTATTTAACGACGCTTCATGATGCCTTCATCATTCTCTTAAAATATGTTCTTCTTGAAGTCAAAAAATGTGCTGATGTTTATCCACAGTTTGAATAATGCGCGAAGCTATCGATCGTACTCACTTTTTAATCGACTATAAGTCTAATCTAAAACATTCAGGGCTGTTAAAGGCTTGGTTTTTTGGTTTTTGGTTTTTTTTGGTTTTTAAAAAAAAAAAACCTCAAAATTTGGTTTTTTGGTTTTTTACAAATTTCAAAATTATAAATTGCAAAAAATGTCATCTCTTCAACTCTCTTGGCAATTGTTGTATGGTCTTTGTTAACTTCGTTTTATGACATTCTACGGTTCTACTGTTCTAGTTAATTTCATTTATATGCATCTGATTGATTTGAACGGTATTTTTATGAGTTTATGATCCGAAATAGGAAAATCTCAAAAGCAAAAAACCAAAAAACCAAAAAACCAAATAAAACCAAAAACCAAAAACCAACTTTTCATTTTGAAAAAAGTTTGGTTTTTTGCACCCCTGAAAACATTCAATACAAGTTTTTTTTAAGTGCCGTATAGTAGTGCGAAATAAATTAAAACTATATTCAAAATGCCATTTTAGACAATATGATTAGGCTATATACTTGTTGTCTTTGACTTTATTTCGCGGAGGACACGAAGTGTGATAGACTGATAGTGTGTGAACGTTAAGTTTAATCGCTAGAAGGCAGATGTATCGATATTCAGTCATTCCGTTCTCTTCCGGATAGGATATTATATCGACACAACCTATTTGTACTAATAATGGCCTATTAATATTTTCGCATTTTGAAAGTTGAAACGCCATTTTGTGAAACGGTTGGAATCTATGTTATTAGCTCGATAAAGAAACGATTCATAACTAGCTATAGGCCTAATCAGTTGCGGTTTGTCAGCTGTTTTTAGTGTCGTTTAAATATAATAATAATTACTGTTCGTTATTATACTACTTTTTGCTACGTTAATTTCCCCGCCTGCATTTATTTGCTGGTGAGTGGTGAAGCGTATTTTCTGGGACTATTATTACTAAGACCGTAATAATAGTCCCAGGTATTTCGTTCTATATTAGGCTGACCAGATATTGGAAACTAAAAACCGGGACACTTCAATCACAAAATAAATTTGTGATGTTGTCAATAATTAATATAATATAACTTGCACAAATATCTATTTTATGCTTATTAGGCCTATATTTGAACTGGCCACACGTCCGCCATTTTAAGATATCTTAAAGTTGCATGTGCGGCGCATGCGTGACGCATGCGCAAAAACGGGTTTCAGCCGCAGAAGTAAAATTTTCGGGTAAAGTCGTAGTTTACGTTGCTAAATTATTTGATGTTGTCACTGTAAAATGGAAGCTGGATTGATGAAAGAAATTGTTTCCCTAAATGGAAGTGGGATTGATGAAAACGTTCCTGTGTTCAAAATAGAAGTTGGATCGATCGAAATAATTTTTCCCGTAAATAGAAGCTGGATGGATGAAATTAAGTTTTCGATTCAATAGAAACTGGATTGATGAAAATAATTGTTTCCGTAATTAGAAGCTGGATCCATGAGAATATATCTTTGCTTAAATAAAAGTTCCATTGATGAAAAATATTTCTTTCATGAAATAGAAGTTGGATTGATAAAAGTATTTTTTTCAAATTAAATAGAAGTTGGATTGATGAAAAAAGTTCTTAATGAAATGGAAGGTGGATTGATGATAGTTAACATGCACATAGGTAGACTTCTTACTTACCAACGTCAAGTAAAGCATTGAAGACATTAGAATAATTTAGCAACGTAAACTACGACTTTACCAATTTTCGTTTATTTTGTGGCGGTATCTTCCGCCGCAGAAGATTTATCCATATTAGTATATGCACGCAAAAAGTAATCTCGCCAGATGCCAGTAGTAAGACTATAAGACTAAGTGAAAGGTTTTATTCAAATCATGCTTTTACATTTAAATTAAATTCTAAATTTCTCAATCAATTACTCAAATTTGGCACCTGAATGTATGCTTCTTAAAAGTTTTTTTGTCTGCTAACATTCTATCATAACAAATCTTGCTTTTAAATTTAAATTAAATTATTTTAAATTTATCAAATCATTCACTCATATTTGGTGCTTGAATGTATGCTTCTTAAAAGTTTTTTGTCTGCTAATATTTGTCATAAAATTCAACACATGTTTCTTCCATATTCACTTTCACTATCATGTAACAGCTTCAAGAGTTTCTTCTGATAATCGACTTTTTTGATCTGACCAATAAGAGTTCATCAGTGAGAAAACTCGCTCAACTGGAGCATTAGTTCCAGGAATTGCTAAAAAAATATTATTTATGAAAATGTCTTTTAACAGAATATTATCACTACGACAATATGACGTTTAGAACCGGAAGAGTATTACTGTATTATGCATGACCAGTAATAAATAAAAGTGAGATTAAAAATTAATTTACTCGCCAGATGCCAGTAGTAAAATCAAGGAGACGTTGATAAAGTAAGTAAGTATATCCTTTATTTGATCACATGACAAACGCACATGAAATCCATCATATGTAAGATCGGAAAGTCAGGTCAGTTTTTAAAAACCGGGACATATTTAGAGTTTGGCCTACCTTTCCCGGCAGCCGGGACAGCTAGCAGAAAATCGGGACTGTCCCGGGAAAACCGGGACGTCTGGTCAGCCTATTCTATATCTAAGCCAAGGATATGCATAGTATGTTATAACTAATAATATATATATGTATATATAATATATATAATTTATTTCACCGAACAATGCCTTCGATTTGTAATTTGTTATATCATCTTAATAAGCCCATATTACGCATGCAAACATATGTAATTTAGGGTAACTTATTCTAAGTTTTTTTTATTCAGCGAAACTTAACTGCTCGTTCTCTATGCAGTCATATGCTGATTTTAAGACTCAGAAGAGTGTTGTAGACCAGCATATAAGAACCCACACTGGAGAGAAGCCATACAAGTGTTTTCCGTAATTGTTTTGCAGTCTGTGCTAAATTATATGGACTAATTAACAATTCTGTCAGAAAGTATAGAAATAGCCCCTATAGAAAAATAAACATTATCTCTTTTAAGGCAGTGACTTAAATTATAAATGGTATACTTTTTGAAGTTTTAGACATTCTAAATTTGTGAATTGTCACAAAATACTAATATTAACAAAGTAATCATTGCATTTTCAAATTCATGATAGGTTTGCAATAGCATGGAAGGCAGTAATAAATTCAACTTATAAATGAGTCCAATATTTGGGCTGTGTTGAAGATCTCAAGATGCAAGCAAGTAGCCACAAGAAACAAAACACATACATATGTGATTTTTGTAACAAGTCGTTTACATGGAAATCCTGTCTTGAAATCCATATAAGAACTCACACTGGAAGAAAACGATACAAGGGTGAATTATATAACAAACCATTTGCACAGAGGATTCATCGAGAATGCGACAAAAGAACCCACACTGGAGAAAAACCATACGTGTGCAATTTATGTCACAAATCGTTTGCATGGAAGAATGTTCTAGAGCACCATAAAAGAACCCACACTGGTGAAAAACCATACATGTGCAATTTATGTCACAAATCGTTTGCATGGAAGAATGTTCTAGGGCACCATATAAGAACACACACTGGTGAAAAACCATACATGTGCAATTTATGTCACAAATCGTTTGCATGGAAGAATGTTCTAGGGCACCATATAAGAACACACACTGGTGAAAAACCATACATGTGCAATTTATGTCACAAATCGTTTGCATGGAAGAATGTTCTAGGGCACCATATAAGAACACACACTGGTGAAAAACCATACATGTGCAATTTATGTCACAAATCGTTTGCATGGAAGAATGTTCTAGAGCACCATATAAGAACCCACACTGGTGAAAAACCATACGTGTGCAATTTATGTCACAAATCGTTTGCATGGAAGAATGTTCTAGAGCGCCATAAAAGAACCCACACTTGTGAAAAACCTTATATGTGCAATTTATGTCACATAGCATTTGCATGGAAAAGTGTTCTAGACGACCATATAAAAGCTCACACTGGAGAAAAGCCATATATGTGCAATTTATGTCACAAAGCATTTACATTGAAGACTCGTCTGGAAAGCCATAATAGAATACACACTGGAGAAAAACCATACAATTGCAATTTATGTCACAAAACATTTGCTCAGAGGACTACTCAGGAATATCATAAAAGAACCCACACTGGAGAAAAGCCATACATGTGCAATTTATGTCACAAAACATTTGCACAGAAGACTACTCTGGATAGCCATAATAGAATCCACACTGGAGAAAAACCATACAATTGCAATTTATGTCACAAAACATTTGCTCAGAGGACTACTCAGGAATATCATAAAAGAACCCACACTGGTGAAAAGCCATACATGTGCAATTTATGTCACAAAACATTTGGACTGAAGACTACTCTGGAATGCCATAAAAGAACCCACACTGGTGAAACGCCCTATTTGTGCTATTTATGTCACAATTCATTTGCACAGAAGAGTGTACTAGATTACCATATAAGAACTCACACTGGAGAAAAGCCATACATGTGCAATTTCTGTCACAAAGCATTTGCATGGAAGAGTGATCTAGACCACCATGTAAGAACCCACACTGGAGAAAAGCCATATATGTGCAATTTCTGTGACAAAGCATTTACAAGGAAGACTACTCTGGAACGCCATAAAAGAACCCACTCTGGAGAAAAACCATATATGTGCAATTTCTGTGACAAAGCATTTACATGGAAGACTACTCTGGAACGCCATAAAAGAACCCACACTTATGAAAACCTATAAAAATGCAATTTCTGTCACAAATTATTTACAGAGAAAGCGCATCTGGAACACCATAAAAGATACCACACTGGAAAAAACCATACAATTGCAATTTATGTCGCAAAGTATTTGCACAGAAGAGTGTCCTAGACCTAGAGTGTCACCATACAAGAATCCATAGCAGAGAAAAAACGTGAAAGTGCTGTTTATGTCACAAACGATTCGCAGACAGCCATATAATATTCTTGTTTGAAACAATCCGGTTGACAAACCGCAACCGGTTACTGTGTACAGTTATGCAATTGAAACAATTCACAAGAACACAAATGACAGAAGACATAAATCTTAACTACTAACAGAACAGACAGCCTGCAATACATAAGAAACTAAACTGGAGAAAAATATACATATGCAATGTATGTCAAAAATAATTTGCATAGAAATGTTCCCACAAACAACATGCACGAACCCACGGAAGAAAACTATGCAAATGCGCTTTATATAAGAAACCATTTACTCAGAGTGAAGCTCTCAAAATGCACTTTAGAAGACACTTGGTAACAGCCACAGAAGTGTAAATTATGTGACGTGCCATTGCACAAAGTGCATGTCTCCGCTAACATGCAAGATATCATAAAGGTAAAAAAATTTTGTGAGAGTGAATTCTATGAATGTTTTTTGCCGAACCTGGCACAAATATGCCATGCAAACACTTTATGTGAGAACTGTGTTGATGGATACAAATTGTGTCCACTACAGAAATCTTGGAAGATGTCCCGAAGCAGAGGGCGAATCATAGTTCAGTTGTAAACGATTTTGAGCTATTCTAAAGTAATGTCTGATGTTATTATTCATTTAATTCTTTAGACCATATGGATGTGGAATGTGTGACAAATTGTCTGAAATTGAAAATGATTTTATGGAACATTATCATTATGTTATCATCAGAACATTATCATTATGTTATCAGCAGAACATTATCATTATGTTATCATCAGAACATTATCATTATGTTATCATCACTACTGTGATGGTCCACAGACATATTTCTTGAAATATTTTAATGTAAGGGTTTAGTTAATTTCCTAGAATAAAGAAAACAGATTAGTTTTCAAGACTATAGTACCGCCTATTGGCTTTACACCAGTTTTAATGTTATAAACATGTTTGATTCTCGTTCAGTCTATTTCATCAATGTCTAGGCTAGAGCCATACATATTACCAGCTATTCCTCCTGTCTGCTACCAATGACGTTGATTATGACCGCTTTACTGTTTTGACGTTCCTTCTGTACCTGGGCAACTAGATTGGTGTGGACAACGTTGAGCTTGGAGTTACATGGGGTCACCCATAAACGATGTCCACAAAGGAGACGAGAGGTCACCCAGATTCGGAATAGGCCGGGGAGTGCGAAGGTTATGCGATTGAGAACGCCTGCATCTAAATTTGGGACGTGGTTATTTCAAGCCTGCACTGCCTGGGTATTAAACAAAATTACCAGGGTATGCAGGCATAAACGAGGCGGTGGTGTAGCCTGTGCCTTGTAACCGTAGGGTTACAGGTTCGAATCTACCTCAAGCCACTGCGTAGCGACTCTATCACACTGGACAAGTGACCCTCAATTGTCTGTGATGAAGGGAAACCACCTCGCTCATCTCATCCCCGGGTGGCTTAAAAGCCAATAGACGGTTATGGACCTGCCATCGGGCAGAGAAGTCATTTTTATTAAGTCAAACAGCATAATAGCCTACTGTCTACGGCGTTGAATCTAATTAGAGACCCACTGGAATTGCTATCCTTGCAAAATGAACATGGTCGACTAATCTATGCCTTTGTAGTCCGCTGGAGTGTGGACATCTGAAAAGAGGGATAAGAGTTAAGACTTAAAGTTTTTAAGTTCTAATAGGCTACGCACAAGGGTAAGGACTAAGGAGGGAGTCCTATGAGCAGATCTTTCTTTACGGAACTACTTTGTGAATTGTCGATGACCTGGGTCCTGGTATGGCGTCTGCGACCAGCAAACGATGGAATCTTGTCTAATTTAATCTGCTGTACGGACTTGGGTAGGCTATAATAGCGCCGTCATCACAGACGCTTATTCGCGAAATCGAAAGATCACCATCAACATACCATAGACTGCATTTTAATGGGTTTTTATCCCGTAGGCGCGTTACTTCTCTGTTAGGGTTGCCGGAGTCAAAGCTGCTATTTTTGGGCAATTTTGTCACTGAAGCGTTCAAGCCATCTTCAGATGGCCCGTTGCTGTTTCCTCGTGCTTCTAGCAATCGTACTTTATGCTGTAGGCCTACATGTTAGTCATCGAGCGTTTGTCCACTAGGCCTACATTGTTAGAGCATGCGTCGGATTCCATGCACCGGTGTGTATGGGATCCCGGTTCGCCTCCCGATGATGGCTAATTTAATAGATTTGAATCTCGGTACACGGGGACCTTATAAATCGCGTGACACCCATTACAAATAGGCTAACTTAGCTTACGTGCAGAAGAGGTTTTGCTAAGTTTATGACAATCAAGACATAGCTTTATATTATTAATTTCAATGTGATTAGGGGCCCTAATATTTAGGGGTCGTCCATTAATTACGTCAACAAATAGGGAAGTTGACGTCAACAATTTTTTTTAATAAATGGAAAAAAAATATGGTAAATGACTAAAAAAAAAGGTCATCAGGAAAAATGTCTAAAAACCAGTCATCGGAGTTTAAATCTCTAACAAAAGGTTGGGGGTCCGTCAATGTTTGACAGTTGTTGACAAGGGGAGGGGTCAAAAAGGCCTAAAATTTGTTGACAATTAATAGATGACCCCTTACTAGTTTCGCAATTAGCATAGGCTATTAGCCTAGAGCCCATAGGCCTATAACTAAGTCTATAGTATTAGCCTAGGCCTATATGTGACCCGCTGGGAGAAAGAATACCAAATCTAGTGTGTGTACTTACAGTAATTATTGAGAAGAATGTAGGCCTATAGGCATGCCACATGGAGCCCATAGGGCCAATATTCCCAGATGGGACCCGTTTAGAGCCGATAATCGTAATCTCAAGACTTCAACAGCTCCCAAAGGACCGGAACCGCAGGAACCAGCTTAATTCTTCACATATAGACTAGACGCTTATTCAAAACAAAATCGATAGGCAGGTCCCATCTAATGCTCATGAGAATGCTGGTAGGATTATTGTTCAATGGGGTCGTTTTAAGCAAATTTCGGGTTTCGCTTGTTAGATCTTATGCTGGGTCTTAATAATGTCGGGTAATCAAACTTAGTTATTATTGGGAAGCATGAAGCTAATTTTATATGGCGAATGGGGTTCAGCCAAATCTTAATCTTCAGTAGGCCTAGGCCCTATTATTATTTCACTTACTCCATTTTTAAGTAGGCCCTATGCCAACTTACAGAAGAATCTTGCTTAGTTGATATAATTATATTCAGCAGTTCATGCTGTTTTACCTCTGAGTTTGAGTAAAACAAGGGGTTCACCGTGCGCGATAGTATAGGCCTAGTGGCTAGCGAGCTGGACTGTAATCGGGAAGTCGGGGGTTCAGATCCCCGCTAGCAGTGGCGGCACTACACCAGGGCATGCAAGGGCAAATGCCCTGGTAAAAAAGCCTTTGCCCTGGTGGTTGCCCTGCCAAAAATTTCGGTAGGGCAATATACACATTTTGGCAATATACAGCCAAATATTTTGCTATACAGCCTGTATTTGACGGATGATTCAAGATACACACAATACACAACTGCAGGTCCACAGACGTAGGCCTATGTATGGTGTTTTTTCTAAGCAAGGGCACCTATAGTCTAAGTCATCCACAGTCCCACACATGTGTCGGAGTATCAGTTGTACACAGACACGCTCAGTATAGAGATGATTCTTCGTTCAGGCGTATAAACATGCGACCCCATTAACCTCTCCTTTTCCATATGCCCTCCTTCTCTCCCTCTCTCTCTCTGTCTCTCTCTCTCTCTCGCTCTCTTTCTTTATAATATAAATATATGTATATGTATGTATATATATATATATATATATATATATATATATATTCCTCAGGCATGAATTAGTCCCTCCCTGCGAAGGGGCCAGCCGCTCGGTTCCTTCTTCATATCTTTTTTCTGTCAATGGTATCCTCTTTCTTCAATCTCAGAGACTTCAGATCTATCTCCACCTCTATAGGCCTATCTCTATCTATATCTCTATCTTTCATCCTGTGCATGCAATTACAAAGCAAACATGGATTTAGTCAAACTGGAATTGCGGCAGTTGAAAAGAATGATCGATGGCAAACAACGAAACGGGACAATGCCAACATTTGAAGGTGACAAACTGATTGCTTTCACTCGTTTTATTGCAGAGTTTGATTAGGCCTTCTATGAACTAAACAGGCTACCTTTAATTGCATGCACTATTCCCTGCAGTTACATCTGCTCAAGCAGAGCGCTCATTCAGTCGCCTCAAGCTTTTAAAGACACACTATAGAGAACTACAATGCTCGATGATACACTGTAGAATGTAGATTGTCAGATGTAGCAGTTTTGTCGATTCCTGCTAGAGCTCGTTAATTGGATTTGGACTAAGTTGTCGAGAAATTTGAAGCTGCGTAACCACATTGCCGCATACAACTGACAGTATAGGCCTAACTGTTGTCTAATTGCATCTCATATGACACGTGTTACTTGAGCAATTGCGTAAACAATGCCTGAATCAGTGTCTCTAATTTTGTTGAACTTTTTGCTTTTGAAAACTGTTGTGCATGCTACCCAAAAGATAATTTTTTAGTAATGCTTCACTAAGTTCACTGAGATGTTAAAATTTGCTTTACAAATGTCAAAAAGCGTTCAGCTTCGGAGGGCTTTGCCCATCTGAGCCTCTGACCTAACAAGTATAATAGTGCAGAGGGTGGACTTATGGCGAGCACGGTAGCCCGAGATTAAATGGTCACCATGCATATTAATTACCTCAATTGTCACTGAATGCGGTTTGTCACTCAGATTTCAATAAACGAATATATATATAATATATATATAATATATATATATAATATATATATAAATATATATATATATATATATATATATATATGGTGACCATAATATATGGTCACCATATAAGCTCGCGCTACCAGACTTGCCATAAATCACCTTTGCACTGGTTACTTGTATGACTGCCCTGGCTATGCCCTGGTTACAAAAAGTGCCTGGCGCCGCCACTGCCCGCTAGGGCAAACATTTGTTGCAAGATGAGACACCGCTTAGCAAAATCAGCTAAAAAAAAAGAGTGCAGCGACTGTACACTGTCGGTAGGAAGCTTCTACTCCTCCCAGAGTCGTTAAAAATTCCCGCCATGCGGTATATATATATCTCTTTAACGAATTTGGCCATGATAAATCTATTTTACCAATCACTTTGTGGGAAACAATAAAAACAAATAACTTCGCGTGGGTGGAGATGCACCAGTCAACCCCAGGATTGATCGCTTCGATTTAATCTTCAGCTGCCGACTTCCGGAATCCGACTCTGCCTCTTCCTCGGTCGCCTCGGTGTGGGCAACGTTCTGCTTGATACAATACAATACAATTATACAATACTCGTTTATTGAACTCAGAAGCTGACAAAACGCAACTTCAACAAATCACATGATTCAGGGCTTCTAAGGGAGCGGTATAACTAAGTCGGTAGGTATTTTCCGAGAACAGGGTTCGATCTTTTAACTGTAACAGTCGTTCTCTTTTTCCATACACTTTACTTATTCCCATGGTCTTAGTAGGCCTATGGCACGTTTAGGGAACCTTTGTAGCCTAACGCTGGCGTCGGCCGTAGGCTATACTAGGGCGGCATAACTTATGCTATTATCGACCTAAAGAGAACGGTGGCGTTTTTCTTTCATCAGCGGCAACCTGGGGCAAGTAATTATTGAATGGGTAAACCGAAGGACTCCATTGTTAAGTTTAATTAATAAAACAAATCAAGAAAATATCAGACACGGACTACTGAAGCGAACGACGAAACAACTCAGGCATCAAACTTAGCCTATATACATGTAATTCGGAAATTTTACCAGAGAAGGATATAGGCCTAGATGTACCTTACCTACGTGTGTGATATAAGGGAGGGGGCTTAGGGTAACGGTAACACTCTGGCGCGTAGTGGCAACGGACCCGGGATCGCTTCCCAATACCCTCCCTAAGGTCGACTCCGCCTTTTCATTCGGTAGTAGGTGGTTTTGAAAAAATGAGCAGTAGGACGTGATGGGCGCCTTGCATGGCTGCCAAACAGATAAATTCGACTTCTGTAATAACTTGTGATCATCTGTTCATACTATGAATTGTAATCATCCTGCGTATTTGTCAGTTTGAAAAATTAAACGAAGATTAGGCTATTATTATAAGGATTGGTTGCCAGAGCTGAAGCCTACTTGGACCGGAAACGAGATGGATTGGAATTAAAATATATTTTCCGTAAATTAACAACCATTCTCTGAGTAGCGCTACTAAGCTGAATTAAGCTATGTTCTATAGGTATTTGTAAAATTGACCCAAGTGAAAGAAAGATAGGCCTAACTATAGCTTCAGGTAAGGCATACTTGAGGTCGAGGTCAACAATACTGGCAGCGTAAATGTGTCATTAAATTTTCTGCAGTCTCCAACTAACGCCATAAACACTTTCCAGCAGACACATGTAGAATACACGCACGCTGCATTTTTACAGCAAACACTAAACATTTAGAGAACGCCTCGGTTTTGTTTCACCTGTAGGGGTGCTAAATAAATTTCAATTGTATCTTCGCCTACAGCATGTGACGTCACAATATAATCTTAGAAATCTGTATTATTACGCAACGTCATTATTGACACGATTATCATGTAACCAAGGCAACCGCCAGTACAACTTGGACTCGAAATGAAACTGAAATGAACCTTACGAAACATCATTACATAGGCCTAACTAGTTTGACAAAATGGATTTTTACGAAAAACTTGCCTGGATGGTTCTCGATATAGTGGTGGCAGGCCTTGTGAGTTTGCTCGTTCGGAAAATCATCGACATGATTAAAGAATATCGAAACGTGGGCCTACCATGTCCATTTTTTGTGGACTTCACGCCTCTTTTAGTACTTATTCCGATACCGGAGTTTCCACCGATAATTGTCAACATTGGCTGGATGATTGCAGGTATTCTGGTTGCAAAACTAGTCGTTTGGCTAATACTGAAAATCAGGGAGGTAATTCGAGAATATCGGAACTTATGTCCTGATATTGTGGATGTCAAGCCTCTTTTTATACCGATGCATCAGATAAAACCGATAACAGTTACCTTCAACCCTGGTTGGATGATTCTAACTATAGTGGTAGCACATCTAGTCATTCTTATCATAGAAATAATCGTTGACCTTATTCAACGATGTATAGAACTACAACGGATTTCCAACTCACTTCCGTCCAAACCTTCGGCCAGGAATAGTAAGTATGGAGTGCTCATTTGTCTCGTATTATAACTCATTATGTGATTATGACGGCGATCTTAATGTTGATGATAATCATCCTTATCTTGATCACAGTTATTACGAGTCAAAGTTGACGATCATCCACCACACATCCTACATCATACACACATACATACATACATACATACATACATACATACATACATACATACATACATACATACATACATACATACATACATACATACATACATACACATACATACATCGGCCTACATACATACATACAGTAGTAGTAGAGAATTTAATACTCTGGAACATTACACAGGCGCTATATAAAAATATGTGATTCTCTCATAACCTAGGTTAGATTTTACGTATTGCACCATAACCTAGGTTATTAATAATCACAGGCGTGCGCGTACTAATAGCCGCTTCTTTAAACTGTGAATCACATATTTTTATATAGCGCCTGTGTAATGTTCCAGAGTATTAAATTCTCTACTACTTACAGTCTATGCATACGTTTCTGTTTGACTATTCGTTCATTCGTTCGTTCGTTCGTTCTTTCGTTCATTCATTCATTCATTAACGACGTTGTGTCATCTATAGTAGAGAGTGACACGGGGAATTTCCCCGCGTATGGCCTCGACTGTCTATTTCTCAATGAATTGGTCAGGTGTGATCGTTCACACCTCTTTCGAAACCCAGCATCAGATAGACTGACGAGAGGCGTTTCTGTCAAAAACTTAAAAGGCACTGAAGGAATTGAAAGATGCATCAATATAGGGCCCTGCTGATCATCATCGTTACATATCTGTATTATATAGGCTACATGACAGATGAACAATTTCTTCCGATTTACAATAGGTCTTCACTGAAAAGTTTTAAGCATTGCTATTAAATATAGCAGATTTGATTGTTTTCAGATAGCAAAACCAGAAGAAGGGTAGCGCAGCATCGGAGCAGAAGCAGAAGAAGAGGATCGAAGCATCGGAGCAGAAGCAGAAGAAGAGGATCGCAACATCGACTGCGAAGATGAGTCGCAAACAATCAAAAATATACGCAACACTGAAGAAAATGTTAACTTTTTATCAATGAAAAAGTCATTAGAAAATGAAATCATAAAAGAATCAAGAGTCCTTCGCCGCCGTCATCGTCGTCTTTTCGCTCGAAGACTGCTTTACTGTTAGGAGTAACTTGCTTCGTGCATCACGCAAATGTTCTGGAGTCGTCCAGGTAAATTAACTCAGGGCAGCAGATGCTTCTGCTATCTGCAGAAGTTCTGAACCAATCACGGAAAGTGGCAGACTAAAAACTGGCGATCCACAATAGCAGGAGATGACGTCAGCCGACATCACGTGACAATTAATTTATATAGGCCTAGAATAAGACGACGGTAACTAAAAGAATCTAAAGTCATCGCTATATATACGAAAACTGATGAAGACTGTCTTTACTACAAATGAACTTATAACATCCTGCAACAAAACGTAGCCATGTTGAATTCTCTTAAATTATTGAGGGGCAAGTAAATAATAATAATAATAATCTTCTTTATTGAAGCGCCTGACAAACGCACTGCGCTGTACATTTACATGTTATGCAATTTAATCTTAACTACTAACAGAATAGACAGCCTGTAATACACGGCGCTAATGGCAGCCTACAAAGCATATCCGCCCTACGGGACTCGAACTCGGTACCTCTCGCTCTCTATGCCAGCGTGTTATCCAGTGCGCTATCGCCCCCCCCCGGTGCACAGTCTAATGTAATGAATTCTATTGCGCCGTTATTTTATTGCACAATGAGTCAATCGATTGTCGCCTTAAAAGCGAACTGTAATCAAAAAAATCATAGTCAATTAAGGAAGCCATGAGGGTCTAAAGCCGATAAGCTACAGAGAAAGCGAAAGTCAAGCTATACGGAGGATTAGCAAGCTCAAACAGATGAATTTTAACTTGAGTTCTTAACCCTAGGGCTACCAAGCTTTTTTTGTAACACGGACTACCAAGGGGGGGGTGGTTACCACCCCCCCCTGGATTTCGTGTTTGGTTTTACATATCATAACTTGTAATATAGCATTGGATTCAGCATTCATTTCTGCACAGAATGGTATATTTAGTTGTACATTATGTGAATGTACCTCGAAATTACATCACTTTTAACAAGGGAACCCATTAATTAGCAATATTGTATATTATTGCGTACATTTTGTACTTTTTGGATAAACAAATATAAGATTATGTGTGTTTTGAAACTAATCTATGTATAAAAGATACACAAAATCATCCCTACACATGTTTATATAGTATAAATATACATCCATACATATATATCCATACATATTTATCGGTTTACGTTGTAATGCTGTATTCAGCCATTTTCACACAGATTACGCGTATTATTATTTATTTTGATCACTTCCGGTATTCAAAAGACAAAGATGTAGGTATGCAAATGAAGCCCTTCATTCCCTCTAAAGAATGGTATCTTTGTTTCTCTTCCAGGAAGACAAATGAATACGCTACAGACAAAAAACTAAGGGGGAGTCCTTCCATTCAGCCATTTTTCACGCATACTACGCGTATTATTATTTATTTTGAGCACTTCCGGTTGTCTCAGGTCAACTCAGTGACCATAGAAATGTAGCCCCACATTCCCTCTATAGAATGGTAAAATTTGTGTCTCTTAATATTAAATGACGGATAAGATATAGTCGAAAATCTAGGGGGTGGATACCACCCCCTGGTGCCTCGGGTATATTGGGTATAACTTTTGAACGGTGTGAGATATCATCTCACATTTTACCTCAAAACGTGTGTAAATGAACCCCTACAGCTACCTAAAAGGTCAAATTTTTATTCCATACGGAAAAAGTTTGAGATGAAAAAAAACCTAGGGGGGGGTGGCCCCCTTGGTAGCCCGAGGGTTAATCTAATCAACCTCTGCGCCAATCATTCTCCGACATCCTAGTAGTATAATGTAGACTATGTAGTGCAATGTAAGGATAATCTACATAGCCGCTTATATGCCTCTCAAAATTGCCATGCCTTCTATAACAGTTGGCCCTATACTGTAGGTCTATTAGGAGTAGTAGTAGGCTAGTGTTGGTGATGGTAGTAGTACTAATAGCAGTAGACTAGGTTTAGCAGCAGCAGCAGCAGTTGTAACAGCAGCAGTTTTAATAGCAATAAGGAATTTATAGAGCTATCCAAAAGAACCTCTGACTTTCTGCATCATAATATAGCTTTCCTTCTTCACTTTTAATTCACCTGCAGGTACTCTTGTTAAAGCTGAAGTCTGGGAAGGAGTCAGGTTGCTGTAAAGTTCAACAGCAAGAGAGAGTGTAGACGTCGTTAAGCACAACAACAGAATAAAGCCATACTCAATAAACAGAGTTCAACATTAACCAGATAAGAAACTTACAGAATATTTCTCATTGATTACAACAAAACTCAGAATCGTAATGCAAGTAATGTAACAGTAGGCCCTATTTGCGCGGCACTTTCCTTCCGGTCTCCAGAGTGCCCAGGATGCGGTGTCTGCAGCCACAGGGGATCATCAGACAGTGGCCTCTGCGTCATCCGCATCGGGGGTGTTGGCGTGGGTGTTGGCGTGGGTGTTGGCGTGAGTGTTGGCGTGGGTGTTGGCGTTGGTGTTGGCGTGGGTGTTGGCGAGGTGTTGCTGACCCGTCTGCGCCAAGACGGAGGGAGAGCAGTGCGGGGGCCTGTGGCATCAACTAATGGCGCAGACAGGTCAGCACTCAGCAGTTGCAGATACCCCGCGAGATGCCGCCCTTGCCCTTGAGTTTGCTAGCACGATGGGGGTACAGTAGGGCACTGAGGGTCGATGAAAGACGTGGTGCGACCGAGGCCCTTTAGTGTTCAGATCGTCAGATAATCGATTGAATCCCATCATGTATTTTTGTATGTATGAATGTATGTATGTTTGTATGTCTGTATGCATGCATGTATGTACGTATGTATGTGTGTATGTATATATTTGTGTATATGTTTGTTTTTTTATATATGTATGCATATATTTATGTAACTGTAATTGTAATTACGGATTTCTAAAGCGCCTCTCACGGTACGACCTAATCAGAGGCGCTCCCAGTGGGAAAAGCCCCATGAGAAAAGAAAGGCCTTAAGAGTACGGGCAGAGACAGAAGTACCCCCAGTTAAGATCATAGAGCGAGTCATAGAGGGAAGATCGTTCCAGAACAAAGGGCCAACAGACGCATAAGCGCAGTATTGGGCAGTATAGTCCGAGTCCGAGGCACCAAGAGGTCATGACGGTCTAACGAAAGAGGACGAAGGATAAGATCACAAAGATAAAGTGTAGGCTGACCAAAAAACGTTCTGGAAATAAGAAAAAGAACTTTAAACCGAATACAGGCAACGAGCGGAAGCCAGTGTAATTGTACAATCATGAAGGCTGAGATATGTGAGAAGCGAGGAAGGCGGGCAATCAGGCGAGCAGCTGCATTTAGCACCGACTGAAGATGTGACAGGCGATATTTCGGAAGACCAAAAAGTAGCGAGTTGCGGTAATCAATACGTGAGCGCCTGACAGTTCGAAGACGTCTCAGATGCTAGAAATTAGACCGAGAGAGGCTAGAAATTCATTAATTCATTCAGAGCATTTATATAGCGCCCCTTCAAGAAACTACTCAGGAGCGCTCCCGGCCCAGCCACGACTAAAGAAAAAAGACTTGAGGGACTTGTAGAACCCTGTCAGATGGCTTACAAGTAAAAACGGAGCTTAAGTGGTAGGTCATTCCAGATGGAAGGGCCAACAACCGAGAAAGCACGGCGCTGCCTAATAGCCAAGCGAGTCCGTGGAACAAGGAACTCACCCCTCGTCGCAGAGCGCAGCACCCGACGCGCTGGAACATCAGACACTGGGCGGCAAAGATCACGCAAGTAAGATGGAGCGCAGCCAAGAACACAACGAGAAACCAGAGCAGCAATGCGATATGAGATCCGCTGAGACACAGGCAGCCAATGCAACACATCACGCATGTATGGGTTCAGCAAACGAAAGAGTGCTGTCAAAGGTAAAACCCAAGTCACGAACAGTAGTGGAGAAGGTCAACAATGGAAACCGCTCATAAAATGAGGTCATTACTGTCATATATGTATGCAACTATGCATGTATGTATGTATGCATATATGCATGTTTGTATGTATGTATGCATGTATGCATGTATGTATGTATGTATGTATGTATGTATGTATGTATGTATGTATGTATATATGTATGCATGTATGTATGTATGTATGTATGCATATATGCATGTTTGTCTGTGTGTATATATGCATGCATGTATGTATGTATGTATGTATGTATGCATGTATGTATGTATGTATGTATGTATGTATGTATGTATGTATGTATGTATGTATGTATGTATGTTTGCATATATGCATGTTTGTTTGTTTGTTTGTATGTATGGTTGTATGTATGTATATATGTATGTATGTATGTATGTATGTATGTATGTATGTATGTTCCTTCTGTTCGCTCTAAAATTCTCTCTGGCAGTCTCTCTTCTTCCTTCGCTTTTCTCAAAACCTGTTTATTTTCGCGGGGCTTAGCACACTGGGAGCGCTTCTGAACGGTTCACCCTACGAGAGGCGCTTTATAAATACTTAAATACGATACGATACGATATGTATGTAGGTATGTATGTATGTATGTATGTATGTATGTATGTATGTATGTATGTTTGTTTGTATGTATGTATGCATGTATGTATGTATGTATGTATGTATGTATGTATGTATGTATGTATGTATGTATTTGTACCTATGTACCTATATGTGCGTACGTAAAGGCCTGGCCACATTCTTCAAAGCATGACACAGCATGGCGTCTGGACATGAGCACTGGGCCGGACCTATCCGCCCTGATTCAAGGACCGGGTGGAGCCAAGCCGAGTTTTTTTGCGGGCTGGGCTGGGAAATTTCAGGACGCATTATTATTTGTAAACATGTTGCCTTTCATCATTATCTTCCGTCCTTGTTTTAAACTGCAGCAGCGATTTGTAATTGTTGTTATGTAATCCATTAGGTAGGTTTAAATTAGGTTTTAAACAGTCTAATATTTTACTGCGGGCACATCACAGGAACGTTAAGTGAGTTTTGTGTGAACGGCATTAATGACGTCTCTGATCTTTTTGGCTTTGATGCTGAACGATGCATTTTATCACACAGTCATTAACTAATTAAAATAATTAGTTTGCATCGAGACCTGGATTTTGGGCCATTGCCTTCTAAATACATAGTATTTAGGAAGCAAAATACGTTGTACGCATACACGCCAGCATCTTGTTCTGTTGGTAAATATATGGCTCCTAAGTATAGTGGGACTTAGGACTACTAGGTCCATTCAGATCTCCCTATTGTGCCCAGTATTGAACATTCCTTGTGAATTATGAATACGTAACTGCTCAACTAATGAACGTTCTGTTGGACCAATAAGTGGATGGTTAGGCTATGGTTATGGCGGGGCCGGATCGGTTCGGGCCACATATTACGAAAGTACACACGGTAATTGATCCAAGGGCATCTCGCAACCAATCAGACGATGAGCGTGAATTTGCCTAATGAATATTCATGCTGCATCTGTCTCTAGCGGTTTAGCCAGTCATACGATTGTGCGAAGGGTCACGTAAGTCGACATTAGGCAATTCACGTGGCTTATAATTATAGAAGTTGGACTGATGAAAAGCATTCTTCCTTAAATAGAAGTTGGACTGATGAAAAGAATTCTTCCTTAAATAGAAGTGGGACTGATGAAAAGAATTCTGTCTTAAATAGAAGTTGGACTGATGAAAAGAATTCTTTCTTAAATAGAAGTTGTACTGGTGAAAAGAATTCTTCCTTAAATAGAAGTTGGACTGATGAAAAGAATTCTTCCTTAAATAGAAATAGTTTCTGCACCCATGCACATTTTCTACTGGTTTTGATTCATGCTTTGCTGGTCTGTGTTGCTATAGGCCTACATAAAAATAGTAATGAGAAGGGGCGGCCCTGCCAGCGGAACGATATTGTTCCTTTTGGGTTTACCCTTTGACACCATGAACTACTGCAACAAATGTACATGAACTTGTATTTTGGTTGGTGATCAATAAAGCTTGTGAATTGAATTGAATTGAATTGAATTGAATTGAAACTGGATTGATGAAAAATAATTCTGAATTAAATTGAAGTTGTATTGATGAAAAATACTAAAATAGTTGTTGCTAAAATTAGGCATAATAGAAGCTGGATTGATGAAAAGGATTCTTGCCAAAGTAGAAGTTGGATTGGTGGAAAATAATTCTTAATTAAATATAGGCCTAATTAAAATTTGGCGGTGATTTAAAAAACAAGTAGGGTACCAATTATTTTTGCTTAAATAGAAGTGGGATTGATGAAAAATTATTCCACCTTAAATATAGAAGCTGGAATGATGAAAAGAATTCTGGAGAAAGTAGAAGTTGGATTAACACTTTTAGCCTACCTATATAATTAAACACGAAATAACGCTTCCATATCACGAATTTACTAATCATCCATAGTAGGCCCACGGACACTCACTTTGAACGATCGCTTTATAATTATTACTTTCCACGTCAGAGTTACACAGAGTATATAGTCGCCAGTGAATTCCGATAACCTATAAAATCATGTGTAATCTGCAGGCAATGTTTTAATGTAATCTATCATTGTGGAATTTAACAATTGAAGTTCGAAATATTATTACAAACTAAAGTTTACTGTTTACCGATTTAAGCAGCGCGCATAGCCGTAATGACTATTCATCACGCAGCGAATACTATTACTGAAATGGCAACTTCTGATTGGTTGCAAGATTTCTCTGGATCAATTTCCATGTGTACTTTCGCAATATGCGTTCGGGCCAAGCCAGAATTTTACGAAACGGGCCAGGCAGTGATTTCTCGGCCCTTGCTCATATCCATTAGCGTCTGTAGTTGGCTCTAATCTAATCTAACCAAATCTAGGAACTTCTAAAGCGCCAATGTCATAATGCTCAAAGCATCAGTCGATGGTCGTTACTGTGCAAAATTGTTGTCCAAGCCAAAGTCCAGGATGAGTTAATAAATAATAATAATAATAATAATAATAATAATAATAATAATAATAATAATAATAATAATAATAATAATAATAATAAATAGGTCAGGACGAGAGTTCATTTCGGAACTAGGACGTCGGGTGACTGCCGCCACCGGCGATCCATTGGAAACCACATATCTATTTCAGCGCCTGTCAATCTGCACTCAACGGTATAACGCCGTAGCATTCAGAGGGACTTTTATGCACAACACCGGGGACGAGGACCACGAGCCATACTAGGCGTGATTATTCTTCGGAATTGCTTTTAGAAGCCTGAGGGATCATTTATACTTCGGGAAAAGAAAAGAAAATAATAATAATAATATATTTTCTTTAATTAAGCGCCTGACAAACGCACTGCCCTGTACATGTACATGTTATGCAATTGAAACAATCTTAACTACTAACAGAACAGACAGCCTGCAATACACGGCGCTAATATCAGCCTACAAAGCATGTCCGCCCTACGGGACTCGAACTCGGTACCTCTCGCTCTCTACGCCAGTGTGTTATCCAATGCGCTATCGAAAGCCAATGAGGGAGTCCAAGCTAGATGACACGGAAACAGCTTAGTATACGGAGGGAATGAGTTACCGGAGGAGATGAGTTCCTAGTTGAGATCTCAAGGCCAGAACAGACTTTACAGAATGAACTTTGGCCGGAAAAGAGCTGCGGAGTCTAGGACCCAGCGACGGAAAAGGCGCGCCTACCCGAAGTCGTTCTTGTCCACGAAATGTTCGGATTTCAGAATGAGACAGTCAGAAGATAATGCAATAGTCCTGAAGAACTATTGCAATGGGCCTAACATGATCGTACAAAGAATTAATACTTTGGTCTAATCGGAATGAATAAATGAATAGCCATTTATATATATTTATGTAATATATATGACTCTACACTATAGACCCTTTCATTTATCCGCATATCACATGTATATTTGCACATTATATAGAATCTCTGAATCCCTGTATGTGATAAATGTATGCGTGAGTAATTCGTATAATAGAGGAGGACCTTCAGATAAGTAGAGGTGTTTAGTGTGCAGCAGACGACGTCTTCCAACTTGAGCGATCACTGGTCATCATCACGACTGCCGCTCCCTCCCTCGATCGCTCCTCCCTCCCTCGATCCCTTCCTCCATCTCTTCCTTCCTCCTTCCGTTCCTCCCTCCCTTGTTGTATCTCTTCTGCCTCAGTCTCTTCCTACTTAGCAGCGCTAAGGTCTCAACCCGTGACTTGTTTACCCGTCTTGTTTACCAGAATGAGGTCGCAGATGCTGGTGACAGTCGACGCTAATTGCGACATAGTCCCTGGACCGATGTCTGATGAGGAGCAGAAGGAGGAGGAGGAGGCGGAGGAGGAGGAGGAGAAGAAGGAGGGAGGAGGAGGAGGAGGAGGAGAAGAAGGAGAAGGAGAAGGAGAAGGAGAAGGAGAAGGAGAAGGAGAAGGAGAAGGAGAAGGAGGAGAAGGAGGAGGAGGAGGAGGAGAAGGAGGAGAAGGAGGAGGAGGGAGAAGGTGGAGGAGGAGAAGCAGGAAGAGGAGGAGGTGGAGGAGGAGAAGCAGGAGGAGAAAGAGGAGGAGGAGGGAGGAGGAGAGGAGGAGGAAGAGGGAAGAGGAAGAGGAGGAGAAGGGAAGAGGAGGAGGAGGAGCAGAAGGTGGAGGAGGAGAAACAGGAGGAGGAGAAGGAAGGGGAGAAGGAGAAGGAGAAGGAGGAGGAGGAGGAGAAGGAGGGAGGAGGAGGAGGAGAAGGTGGAGAGAAGCAGGAAGAGGAGGAGGTGGAGGAGGAGAAGCAGGAGGAGGAATAGGAGGAGGAAGAGGAAGAGGAAGAGGAGGAGAAGAAAGAGAGGAGGAGGAGGAGCAGCAGAAGGTGGAGGAGGAGAAACAGGAGGAGGAGGAGGAGAAGGTGGAGGAGGAGAAGCAGGAAGAGGTGGAGGTGGAGGAGGAGAAGCAGGAGGAGGAGGAAGAGGAGGAGGAAGAGGAGGAGGGAGAAGGAGGATGAGCAGGAGGAGGGAGCAGGAGGAGGAGCAGGATAGAGGAGAGCGGAAGAAGCACGACAACGTCTTGCACGCTGCAGCAGCAGCCGATGAGGTTGAAGATGACGATGATGACGATGATTACTTTTTATAGTGATGACGCTGACGATTAGTACTAGGATGGCAGGATGCTGATGATTTTGTGGCGGTGATCAGGCTATATAACGATTACTGACAACGAGGACGGCGACGACGACGATGATGATGATGATGACGACGACTACGATGATGATAATGATGATGATGACAACGACGACGACGACGACGACGACGATGATGATGATGATAATGATATGTCTAGCAGCTACAGAGCCCAGTTGGTCGAGCGATCACAGTCTTCTTTAGCAGACCCTATCCTGTGATAAATTTAGCGTTGTGTTGAAGGCTCCTCTTCTTCGACTTCTTATCCCTTAAGCATGCCGTTCGAGAGCATAGTTAGGCGTTGGTCATTTCTCCTCATTTTCTCGCTCCTCATCTCACACGATCAGCTACTTAAGGCGAGAGAAAAAGCAGATTTATGCGAACGTGTTTTGCTGAAGTTTGTCTTTGTTGGTCGTTAGCCGACATGTTTCGGTGGAGATCATGCGGCGTGCAGTGATTGATTGCCAAAGACGAAGTTGTTGAGAGCTAAGTAGGCTTTGGTCCAAACCACACATCAAATGGTCGCGGTCTCTCAGTGCCAGTGCTAATGGGAAGACCGTCAACGAAGACTCATGACGGGTTCCAGACCGCCGCAAATGTCGGAGCTTCTATGCTTCGTGTCGTAAGCAACAACTACATTTTATGGCCTCTTGTATATGCATCTGTCCTGAAAATATAGGTAGTGCTATGGCCTAAATGAAAAATAGAAATTCATAATTACAGGCATTGATTATAAGGCTACGTTCAAGATGATCAACATGCTGGATTTTGACGAGACCGGTTTGGAAGTATATCGTAATTCGTTTGTGCATTACAATTCCTGAACTTTAGAAGCTGTGCTTTCATTTGAAAGGAGGCAAAATATTTGACTGAGTCTGATTGTGGTGGGGAGCAATGAATTCGTCAAATTTTCTAGTTCTGTTCTGTTCTGTTCTTAGCCATCCTCGTTTTGAGGGTCGGCCGCATCATGAACAATATTCCTCCAGCGTCTTCTGTCTTCCGTCAGTCTTATCAATTCCTCCATTGTCAATCCAGTCCATTCTTTTATGTTGCCCAACCAGTTTATTCTCGGTCTTCCTCTTTTCCGATTTCCCGGCATTGTGCCCTGCATGATGTCTTTCTCCAAGCATATTCCCTCTCTTCTCATGATGTGTCCGAAGTAGGGCTGCATTTCGATTAATTTTTTTAATCGCGATTAATCGCGCGATTAAAAAAATTAACGCAAAAATTAACGCGATTAATCGCACATTCATTGACGTTTTTATGTTTATTTTAGGGGTCTATAATTCAAATAAGTCAATAAAAATTCTAAAACAAGTGTCACAATCTTTAACTGTAGCAGTCTAGGATGCTCGCTTTTAATTCAAAATAGTCCCGTAGACAGAGCACACGTTCGGAAGGAACACCTGTGGCCGCAGAAGCTAGTCTAGATATTTCCTTGCTACTGAAGCTAGGACTTTTTGGGCTATAGCATGCTCCTTACACCACTGCAGTGGACAAGAATCCACGTCATTTCCAGCGCATCTTTGTAGCGAAGAAGTGCATCTGAATTTGATTTTGCCCGAGAAATCGACGGTTTATCATCATCATCAGATGAAAATTCATCGTCCTTCGATTTTCCGAGCCACATGTAAGAACTAAGAAGGCATGTGGCAAGACGAATTATTCCGGTGGTATAGAAATCCTTGGTTGCAGTATCGAACTACTTTATCAGTTTTAAATCTAAATTGTTCATCCATAACTGTTTTGCATATTTTCTTTGACTCCACAATGTTCGACACAAATCAACCTTAATTTTTTTAAATCGACACGTGTCTTTGATGTCAACAAACGAATGAAAAGAACATGCACCGGAGAACCGAATGTACGCATGCGGGAGAGAGAGAGTAGTGCTGAGTGACTCAACAGAATTGGACAATAACCGATAACCGATTATTTGAGAAATATTGATTATAAGAACTTAAATTTTTTATTTTTTTATTTTAGACATTTTATCCAGAGATTTTTAACGCGTTATTTTTGCGTTAAAATAATTAATCGCAAAATTTTTTAACGCGTTAATCGCGGGCGTTAACGGCGATTAACGCGCAGCCCTAGTCCGAAGTAAATAAGTTTTCTTTCTTTTACCGTCTTCAGGAGACTCCTCTCCACTCCTGCCTCCCCAGCACCCATTCATTTTTCCGCATTTCCGTCCAAGATATGTTCATGATCAATCTCAGACACTTCATCTCGAATGCCTCTATTCTTCTCTCCTCCTCCTTCCTCAGTGTCCAACTTTCACAACCATATATAGCCACCGGCCATACCAATGCTCTTCATAACTTTAACTTTGTTGTTGTTGTTATGTCATGGCTCTTCCATATCTTTTTAAGGTCTGTAGCCACTGCATACCCCTTTGCCAGTCGTACTCGGATCTCTGTACCGCAGTCACTGTCTTCGTTGATCGTTGAACCCAAGTACGTAAATCTGTCCACCTGCTCCAGTTCCTCCTGATTAATCCTGACTGTACATTTGGTTTCCGTTGTTGTCATGACCTTCGTCTTTCCTGTGTTAATCTGCATTCCATATTTCTTTCCTATCCTGTCCAGTCTCTCTATCAACATTTGTAGTTCTTCCTCCGAGCTTGTTAGTAGTACGATGTCATCGGCGTATTGTAGGTTTGTCAGCCTTCTTCCTCCTATCTGCACTCCTCCGTCATACCCTTCTAACGCTTCTCTCATCACTCTTTCCGCTAAGATGTTAAACAAACTTGGTGACAAAACGCATCCCTGTCTCACTCCGCGTTTGACTCTGAATTCCTTCGATAGAGTTCCTGCCACCTTGACTCTTGCTTTTTGTTTCCTATACAACTTTGTTAACAAATTTATTATATGCCCTGGAAACCCCATTTCGATCATTGTCATCCAAAGCGTTTCATGAGCTAGTGAGTCCAAATTTTCTAGTAAGCTAACAGTACAAACTCAAAAAACATCGGAAATTCTGATGCGTTAGAGATCACAACGTTTATAATTCAGTGTCTTAATCTTCCTGCAGTGCATACTAAGTTCCCGAAAACCTGTAAAACCACTTAAAAGTTCTGAAAAAACATCGTATAAGATTTTAGGCTGTGGGTCTAAATAAATGAATTGAACGCATTCTCAATGCAGTGCAGGAGGAAAGATAGTTTCGACGATTACCCTGCAACAGAAAGCACTTCAAGATGACTGAATGCAGCTTTGTTGTGTGGAACAGGCCATTCTCCACTTAAATCCAAACCAATTGGTCATGTTGAATTGATCGTCTGATCAGTAGGTGCTTCGCAATTCCCATGGCAATAACATTCTCAATGCAGTGCAGGAGGAAAGATAGTTTCGACGATTACCCTGCAACAGAAAGCACTTCAAGATGACTGAATACAGCTTTGTTGTGTGGAACAGGCCATTCTCCACTTAATTCCACACCAATTGGTCATGTTGAATTGATCGTCTGATCAGTAGGTGCTTCGGAATTGCCATGGCAATGAAATTCTCAATGCAGTGCAGGAGGAAAGATAGTTTCGACGATTGCCCTGCAACAGAAAGCACTTCAAGATGACTGAATACAGCTTTGTTGTGTGGAACAGGCCATTCTCCACTTAATTCCACCCCAATTGCTCATGTTGAATTGATCGTCTGATCAGTAGGTGCTTCGGAATTGCCATGGCAATAAAATTCTCAATGCAGTGCAGGAGGAAAGATAGTTTCGACGATTGCCCTGCAACAGAAAGCACTTCAAGATGACTGATTACAGATTTGTTGTGTGGAACAGGCCATTCTCCACTTAATTCCACCCCAATTGCTCATGTTGAATTGATCGTCTGATCAGTAGGTGCTTCGGAATTGCCATGGCAATGAAATTTTCAATGCAGTGCAGGAGGAAAGATAGTTTCGACGATTGCCCTGCAACAGAAAGCACTTCAAGATGACTGATTACAGCTTTGTTGTGTGGAACAGGCCATTCTCCACTTAATTCCACCCCAATTGCTCATGTTGAATTGATCGTCTGATCAGTAGGTGCTTCGGAATTGCCATGGCAATGAAATTTTCAATGCAGTGCTGGAGGAAAGATAGTTTCGACGATTGCCCTGCAACAGAAAGCACTTCAAGATGACTGATTACAGCTTTGTTGTGTGGAACAGGCCATTCTCCACTTAATTCCACCCCAATTGCTCATGTTGAATTGATCGTCTGATCAGTAGGTGCTTCGGAATTGCCATGGCAATGAAATTCTCAATGCAGTGCAGGAGGAAAGATAGTTTCGACGATTGCCCTGCAACAGAAAGCACTTCAAGATGACTGATTACAGCTTTGTTGTGTGGAACAGGCCATTCTCCACTTAATTCCACCCCAATTGCTCATGTTGAATTGATCGTCTGATCAGTAGGTGCTTCGGAATTGCCATGGCAATGAAATTTTCAATGCATTGCAGGAGGAAAGATAGTTTCGACGATTGCCCTGCAACAGAAAGCACTTCAAGATGACTGATTACAGTTTTGTTGTGTGGAACAGGCCATTCTCCACTTAATTCCACCCCAATTGCTCATGTTGAATTGATCGTCTGATCAGTAGGTGCTTCGGAATTGCCATGGCAATGAAATTCTCAATGCAGTGCAGGAGGAAAGATAGTTTCGACGATTGCCCTGCAACAGAAAGCACTTCAAGATGACTGATTACAGCTTTGTTGTGTGGAACAGGCCATTCTCCACTTAATTCCACCCCAATTGCTCATGTTGAATTGATCGTCTGATCAGTAGGTGCTTCGGAATTGCCATGGCAATGAAATTTTCAATGCAGTGCAGGAGGAAAGATAGTTTCGACGATTGCCCTGCAACAGAAAGCACTTCAAGATGACTGATTACAGCTTTGTTGTGTGGAACAGGCCATTCTCCACTTAATTCCACCCCAATTGCTCATGTTGAATTGATCGTCTGATCAGTAGGTGCTTCGGAATTGCCATGGCAATGAAATTTTCAATGCAGTGCTGGAGGAAAGATAGTTTCGACGATTGCCCTGCAACAGAAAGCACTTCAAGATGACTGATTACAGCTTTGTTGTGTGGAACAGGCCATTCTCCACTTAATTCCACCCCAATTGCTCATGTTGAATTGATCATCTGATCAGTAGGTGCTTCGGAATTGCCATGGCAATGAAATTTTCAATGCAGTGCAGGAGGAAAGATAGTTTCGACGATTGCCCTGCAACAGAAAGCACTTCAAGATGACTGATTACAGCTTTGTTGTGTGGAACAGGCCATTCTCCACTTAATTCCACCCCAATTGCTCATGTTGAATTGATCGTCTGATCAGTAGGTGCTTCGGAATTGCCATGGCAATGAAATTTTCAATGCAGTGCAGGAGGAAAGATAGTTTCGACGATTGCCCTGCAACAGAAAGCACTTCAAGATGACTGATTACAGCTTTGTTGTGTGGAACAGGCCATTCTCCACTTAATTCCACCCCAATTGCTCATGTTGAATTGATCATCTGATCAGTAGGTGCTTCGGAATTGCCATGGCAATGAAATTTTCAATGCAGTGCAGGAGGAAAGATAGTTTCGACGATTGCCCTGCAACAGAAAGCACTTCAAGATGACTGATTACAGCTTTGTTGTGTGGAACAGGCCATTCTCCACTTAATTCCACCCCAATTGCTCATGTTGAATTGATCGTCTGATCAGTAGGTGCTTCGGAATTGCCATGGCAATGAAATTTTCAATGCAGTGCAGGAGGAAAGATAGTTTCGACGATTGCCCTGCAACAGAAAGCACTTCAAGATGACTGATTACAGCTTTGTTGTGTGGAACAGGCCATTCTCCACTTAATTCCACCCCAATTGCTCATGTTGAATTGATCATCTGATCAGTAGGTGCTTCGGAATTGCCATGGCAATGAAATTTTCAATGCAGTGCAGGAGGAAAGATAGTTTCGACGATTGCCCTGCAACAGAAAGCACTTCAAGATGACTGATTACAGCTTTGTTGTGTGGAACAGGCCATTCTCCACTTAATTCCACCCCAATTGCTCATGTTGAATTGATCGTCTGATCAGTAGGTGCTTCGGAATTGCCATGGCAATGAAATTTTCAATGCAGTGCAGGAGGAAAGATAGTTTCGACGATTGCCCTGCAACAGAAAGCACTTCAAGATGACTGATTACAGCTTTTTGTTGTGTGGAACAGGCCATTCTCCACTTAATTCCACCCCAATTGCTCATGTTGAATTGATCGTCTGATCAGTAGGTGCTTCGGAATTGCCATGGCAATGAAATTTTCAATGCAGTGCAGGAGGAAAGATAGTTTCGACGATTGCCCTGCAACAGAAAGCACTTCAAGATGACTGATTACAGCTTTGTTGTGTGGAACAGGCCATTCTCCACTTAATTCCACCCCAATTGCTCATGTTGAATTGATCGTCTGATCAGTAGGTGCAGGAGGAAAGATAGTTTCGGAATTGCCATGGCAATGAAATTTTCAATGCAGTGCAGGAGGAAAGATAGTTTCGACGATTGCCCTGCAACAGAAAGCACTTCAAAATGACTGATTACAGCTTTGTTGTGTGGAACAGGCCATTCTCCACTTAATTCCACCCCAATTGCTCATGTTGAATTGATCGTCTGATCAGTAGGTGCTTCGGAATTGCCATGGCAATGAAATTTTCAATGCAGTGCAGGAGGAAAGATAGTTTCGACGATTGCCCTGCAACAGAAAGCACTTCAAGATGACTGATTACAGCTTTGTTGTGTGGAACAGGCCATTCTCCACTTAATTCCACCCCAATTGCTCATGTTGAATTGATCGTCTGATCAGTAGGTGCTTCGGAATTGCCATGGCAATGAAATTTTCAATGCAGTGCAGGAGGAAAGATAGTTTCGACGATTGCCCTGCAACAGAAAGCACTTCAAGATGACTGATTACAGCTTTGTTGTGTGGAACAGGCCATTCTCCACTTAATTCCACCCCAATTGCTCATGTTGAATTGATCGTCTGATCAGTAGGTGCTTCGGAATTGCCATGGCAATGAAATTCTCAATGCATTGCTGGAGGAAAGATAGTTTCGACGATTGCCCTGCAACAGAAAGCACTTCAAGATGACTGATTACAGCTTTGTTGTGTGGAACAGGCCATTCTCCACTTAATTCCACCCCAATTGCTCATGTTGAATTGATCGTCTGATCAGTAGGTGCTTCGGAATTGCCATGGCAATGAAATTTTCAATGCAGTGCAGGAGGAAAGATAGTTTCGACGATTGCCCTGCAACAGAAAGCACTTCAAGATGACTGATTACAGCTTTGTTGTGTGGAACAGGCCATTCTCCACTTAATTCCACCCCAATTGCTCATGTTGAATTGATCGTCTGATCAGTAGGTGCTTCGGAATTGCCATGGCAATGAAATTTTCAATGCAGTGCAGGAGGAAAGATAGTTTCGACGATTGCCCTGCAACAGAAAGCACTTCAAGATGACTGATTACAGCTTTGTTGTGTGGAACAGGCCATTCTCCACTTAATTCCACCCCAATTGCTCATGTTGAATTGATCGTCTGATCAGTAGGTGCTTCGGAATTGCCATGGCAATGAAATTTTCAATGCATTGCAGGAGGAAAGATAGTTTCGACGATTGCCCTGCAACAGAAAGCACTTCAAGATGACTGATTACAGCTTTGTTGTGTGGAACAGGCCATTCTCCACTTAATTCCACCCCAATTGCTCATGTTGAATTGATCATCTGATCAGTAGGTGCTTCGGAATTGCCATGGCAATGAAATTTTCAATGCAGTGCAGGAGGAAAGATAGTTTCGACGATTGCCCTGCAACAGAAAGCACTTCAAGATGACTGATTACAGCTTTGTTGTGTGGAACAGGCCATTCTCCACTTAATTCCACCCCAATTGCTCATGTTGAATTGATCATCTGATCAGTAGGTGCTTCGGAATTGCCATGGCAATGAAATTCTCAATGCAGTGCAGGAGGAAAGATAGTTTCGACGATTGCCCTGCAACAGAAAGCACTTCAAGATGACTGATTACAGCTTTGTTGTGTGGAACAGGCCATTCTCCACTTAATTCCACCCCAATTGCTCATGTTGAATTGATCGTCTGATCAGTAGGTGCTTCGGAATTGCCATGGCAATGAAATTTTCAATGCAGTGCAGGAGGAAAGATAGTTTCGACGATTGCCCTGCAACAGAAAGCACTTCAAGATGACTGATTACAGCTTTGTTGTGTGGAACAGGCCATTCTCCACTTAATTCCACCCCAATTGCTCATGTTGAATTGATCGTCTGATCAGTAGGTGCTTCGGAATTGCCATGGCAATGAAATTTTCAATGCAGTGCAGGAGGAAAGATAGTTTCGACGATTGCCCTGCAACAGAAAGCACTTCAAGATGACTGATTACAGCTTTGTTGTGTGGTACAGGCCATTCTCCACTTAATTCCACCCCAATTGCTCATGTTGAATTGATCATCTGATCAGTAGGTGCTTCGGAATTGCCATGGCAATGAAATTTTCAATGCAGTGCAGGAGGAAAGATAGTTTCGACGATTGCCCTGCAACAGAAAGCACTTCAATATGACTGATTACAGCTTTGTTGTGTGGAACAGGCCATTCTCCACTTAATTCCACCCCAATTGCTCATGTTGAATTGATCATCTGATCAGTAGGTGCTTCGGAATTGCCATGGCAATGAAATTTTCAATGCAGTGCAGGAGGAAAGATAGTTTCGACGATTGCCCTGCAACAGAAAGCACTTCAAGATGACTGATTACAGCTTTGTTGTGTGGAACTGGCCATTCTCCACTTAATTCCACCCCAATTGCTCATGTTGAATTGATCGTCTGATCAGTAGGTGCTTTCGAATTGCCATGGCAATGAAATTTTCAATGCAGTGCAGGAGGAAAGATAGTTTCGACGATTGTGCGCCCGATATGGTGGGGTCCGATATGTTGTGTGGCCCTTTTCTGCAGCGGATTTTTTGTCTCTGTTGATGTGCAGTCACCGACAGGGAGAACCCCATACCTCAAAATTATGATTCAGTACAGTGGTCATTGAAAAGTGTACCACTCAGATCTAGTCACTCACTCTTAGAATCTCTTACCTAGCCGCCTGACCATTCAGTGAAGGGACACTCACAACAATTAACTGATGTGGCCCCTAAATGGGGCCCCTGGGCTGGCGCCCATGACATAACCGGCCCTGAAGAGCAACAGACATTGGGCCAGAATAGCACTGTCACATCATTACTGATATCGGATGATATATCCTAAATTTCTAATGCAACCTAAATCGCTTAAATTTCCCAGCGCCACACATCACACCAGCTCTTGTCAAATCAGACTTGTATCCTATTACAGCTGAGTTTATATAGAAATGACTTATGAGCAATGAAACAACTGTGCTGGGTACAAAAGAATAGGTCTATAGCCTGTGCTTACTAACACCCGACGTCCCGCATAGTGCTGCCAAGCGTCTCGGATTCGCCTTGACAGTCCCGAAATCGGCCTCGTGGTCCCTCTGGCCCTGATTGATCCCAAATTGTCCCGGAACTTGGTGTAAATATCCACTTCACCAAATGTTGTTCTTGTTTTCGCACACTAAACTCGAACAGACCGCCGTAAATTGGTTTAACAGAGTGGCCATAGAATAGAAAGGGTGATTAGGTAATAATCCATCCTTTATTTAGGCCTAAAACATTTGGCTCTTGAAGTGGATTCTAGTTTCATACACAGGCCACTTGTCTTTTGATGTTTTGACTAATTTTTAATGACTATTTTCAGTAGGCTGTATACGCAGTGTAGAGTGTAGAATCTGTAGATCCTACATTAGGCTGACGCAACATCCGTTACATACAGTGATGTGGATACAGTAAATTGGTAATGGCATATTGAGTGTCTGTGTGGGCGACTGGGCGTCCACGATCGGCAAGATCAAAAGTTGGCAGCCCTATAGTCCTGCATCAATTCTTGTGAACTTTCGCAGCGTGTCTTACATTATATATATAGGCGCATCCGCATACGGTTGTACATTTTTAGTTAAACGTATGATGCCGACGCCGAAGACCTCTCTCCTCCATTCGACCAGGTCTTCCCACTGTTAATCTGAGTATCTCCATGGACTATAGGACAACTATTGGGAGGCACGCATTTGCTCTCGCTGTGCCTAGACGCTGAAACTGTTGTCTCTGAATAACTCGCTCTGCAGTCTGCTTCAGCCTTCAGAGCTCGACCAAAAGTAAAACTCGTATTTTCCTGAAATCATTTCCTCCGGGTCTACGCTGATACGTGCAGCTATGGAAAATACCCGCTGTGCGTCAACAACATTGTTTACAGCTAAGGGAAAATTCTGCCACGGACTGTCAATAGCGGACCAATGCATGTATCAATAATCTACGCGTTCTACAGGACTTTCCAGGGAAAAGTACGATGACGTCATAGAACCTTCTAGAATCCATCAGAACCCTATATATAAGATACAGTGTGTGTACAAAGGAGCCAGTTGACGAAGATTTATGCACGTTGAAGAAGTGTTCTTGTAACGATATTTGATTGAAGTTCAATCGAGACCAGCCAACCTGTGTGCTGTCTGCGATTGTGATATTTGACGGGCTGACTTAAATTTGACTTAATTGATTCTTTCTGTTAATAAAGATCTTTTAATTTTCCTTCGTTTGTTCGTTGTCGTGATCGAGAGGCTCGACCGCGACATTTCTGGTGTCAGAAGCGGGATCATCGGTGTTGGATCCGGTGAAGAAGAAGAAACGAACCGGCGGAGGAAGGAGTCAACCCGGAGAGACGGTCTGTTCAGACAGTGAACGGATCGAGACGCCTTTCTACCGTGAAAGACGGGTGATCGGCAGACGACAGCTGACGGACGAAGCGCGTCGTTCGGCTGAGACGGCAGAAGACAGCAGTCAACATACGGGTAAGATCCTGGGTGTTGTCGGGCTGGGAAGGAGAGAAGAAAGTGGAGTTGCAGCCGAGTTTGGGGCGGCTATTGTCTTTCTTTCCTATTTTCTGCTGATTGTTTCTTTGTAGTTTGATCCATCGTAAGGATCGAGGCCAGGCTTGCGCGAGCTTGTGTAGCTTTTGCGTACTTGGCGAGTGCACTTCTTTGGCTACTGCGTAGTTAGCGTGGTGTGGAATTACTGCGTAGTCACACTTTGTTTTGTGTGGAATTTTCCTTTTGTGTGGCGTGTCTCCTGCGTGGTGTCTGTTTCTTTGTTGTCTACTGTTGATTGACTGTTTGTAAAAATGGAAGCGTTGACAGCAGAGATGCAGGCGAACATTCATAAAAGGTCGTCTGAGCGCCTTAGGATATATCTTATAAAGGCAGGAAGGGACGAAGATGAGGTTATGACTTGGGATAGGAATACATTGATGGAAGAATGGGCCTTGGAGATAGGAAAGAAGGAAGAAGAATTCAAGGCTAGTCCAGCATCTCCAGAAGAGACCGCTTACGAACTGCAGAAGCGCCGTCTGGAGTTCGAAATCCGTAAATATGAGGAACAGAAGGAGAAGGAAGAAAGGGAGGAAAGGAGGAGAGAAAGAAAAGAAAGAACAGAAGGAGAAGGAAGAAAGAGAAAGGAAGGAACAGAAGGAGAAGGAAGAAAGGGAGGAAAGGAGGAGAGAGGAAGAAAAGAAAGAACAGAAGGAGAAGGAAGAAAGAGAAAGGAAGGAACAGAAGGAGAAGGAAGAAAGGGAGGAAAGGAGAGAGAGGAAGAAAAGAAAGAACAGAAGGAGAAGGAAGAAAGAGAAAGGAAGGAACAGAAGGAGAAGGAAGAAAGAGAAAGGAAGGAACAGAAGGAGAAGGAAGAAAGGGAGGAAAGGAGGAGAGAGGAAGAAAAGAAAGAACAGAAGGAGAAGGAAGAAAGAGAAAGGAAGGAACAGAAGGAGAAGGATGAAAGAGAAAAGAAGGAACGGAAAGAGAAGGAAGAAAGGGAGAAGAAGGAAAAGATGGAAGAACAAACTATTAGAAATTCTTTAGCAAGCCGCACTAAGCGTTATAGTGATGCACTTAAGAATGTTCTTTGGAAATTCCCCTCCGACCCTATAGAAATTCCAGGTTTCTTTGATCACTTGGATGGTTTGTTTAATGTGTATGAGGTGGATGAAGATGTTAGAGCAAAATTATTGTTGGCTAATTTGAGTGAAAGAGCTAAGGCATTAACTATGCGCCTAACTAAGGAACAGCTCAATGATTACAAATTCTTGAAGGAGTTTTTGCTAAGGGAATTTAAGATAAGCCCTTCAACCCTTAGAGCCCGATTTTGGACGATGCATAAAGCATCGGACGAATCTTTTACGATCTATTCATCCAAATTGCGTGTTGCTCTTATGTATTATCTGAAAAGCAGAAAGATAACTGACGAGTTTGATAAACTTGTAAGTTTACTGGTGGCGGATCGGCTCAAGGAGTCCTTGTCGAAGGCTTGCTTGGATTATATCTTGGCCCAAGAAAAAGAGGAGTGGTTGAACTGTGAAGATATAGCTAATGCAGCTGACATTTATGTAGCGTCGCATGATGGTGGGAGTGACTTGGTGTACCGTAGTCATCCGACACCGAAGTATAACAATTGGACGAGAAGTCAACCACAAGTCCAAGTCAATAACCAGACAGCTCAACCTAAGTCTTTCAGACCGGAAGTAAGGGGTGAAGCCAAGATAGGTGCGAAGATGTCTCAGGAGGAGGCCAAGGTGAAGGGTCTCTGTTTCTTGTGTCATCAGAAGGGTCATAGGGCAAAGGAGTGCCCGACCAATCGAAGTTATAAAAAGGTGGGTGCTTGTATGGTTGGGAACCCAACTAAGGAGGTGATCGACTCATTGGTGGAGAAGGTCAACGTGGCGCATGAGATATCTGAACAGGTAAGGCAAGGGAATTTATTGGACAACCTCGAACCAGTAAAATCGGAAATTGCGGTAAGAGTATATGATAATAGTATTGATGGACTACATGAGAGGTCGTATATCAATGTACAGATTGAAGATCTCCCTTCTCAACCAGCGTTATCTGATTCAGGAGCGGAAATTTGTTGTATTGATAAGAAGTTAATTGAGTCACTGAACTTGCCTGTGATTAAACGGATTAACATAATCGGTTTTCAGGGAGAAGGATGTAAGGCAGATGTGGTATACCTACAATTGAAATTAGCTAATCCATCGGAAGGAACGACGAATATTGCGCCATCTTTGTGCGTCATGTTTGCTGTAGTCCCTGAACTAAATGAACGGGTTATTCTAACACCCCATATTGTAGACCTATTAATGGAGAGTTCGGAATATGTAGTGATGGCGGTTGGTGTAGATCGATCAGTACAGGTAAATGAAGAGGTAAAGGAAGATAAAATTGAGAAGGATAACAACAACGAATCCCTGCAGTCAGACGTTAAGGATGAGGAAGTGAATGAATCTTCCCAGGAGCAACCAGTTGATGATTCAGATAATTTCCTTGATGTTGAGTCGACAGAGTTTAAATCTGGTGAGGAAAAAGCGGATAATGATACTTTGTTGCGAGAGCAACAAAATTGTCACAATCTTAAACCTTGCTGGCAACAAGCGAACCAGAATAAAAATAATTTCTTTACAGACAATAATCTCTTGTACCATAAAGGGGAGATTATGGGACATAAGGTAAATCAATTGTGTCTACCGGAAGATAGAATTGGGGTTGTCTTGCGAGTAGCACACGATGCCCCATGTGCTGGGCATATGGCTTTTAAGGCAACGAGAGCCCGGATCAAATTAAACTTTTGGTTTCCGAGAATGGATGAGAGAATTCGCGAGTATTGTGCATCTTGTCAAATTTGTCAACTTAGAACTCCAGTTAAAGTTGCAGATCGAGTCCCGATTACTCCTATTCCGAGGGCGGATGAACTCTGTTTTAACCATCTAAATATGGATTGTATTGGCCCTATGGTAGTGACTGGAGAATCTAATAAATCGAAACCTAAGTACAATTATGCTTTAGTTCTGGTGGACAAATTTTCTCGTTGGCCGATGGCTTATCCCCTTAGATCGTTGAACGCAAAGGGAGTCTGTGAAGCTCTGTTGCAAGTTTTCACAACTTTTTCTATTCCAAGAATCATTAGTTCGGATTGTGGCACCAACTTTACTAGCCGTTTGACGAAGGAATTCTTGCAGCGAATGGGTTGTAGTCCCAGATTCAATACCCCTGGACATCCCGAGGCAGCCGGATTGGTTGAAAGATGCAACCAGAGCTTGAAAACCATGATCTTTAAACTCGCTCAATCTGATCCTCGTGGATGGCACCAATTGCTACCCTTCGTTCTCTGGAGCCTTAGAGAAAAACCCTCAGGCACGACTCATATCTCGCCTTTCACTATGGTTTATGGAACTCTTCCTCGTGGTCCACTTAGTGTGTTGAAGGAATCATGGGCGGGCGAACGGAAATTACCTCTTAACTTAGGTAAATCACCAGAAGAGTACCTCCAATCACTGAAAGAAAACCTCGAATTTGCGAAAGCTTATGCGGATTACTATAGTGATATAGAATTGAAACGGTATGCAGATTATTATAACTTGCGCAGTACTGACAGAAAATACGAAGTTGGAGATAAAGTAGCAGTATTAGCACCAGATTTTGGTAGTTCTAAATTTTATAGTCGATGGCAAGGACCTGCAACCGTGGTCAGAGTTAAATCCCCGTATTCCTATATAGTAGAAATAGAGGGAAAACAAAGACATTTACACGCTAATAAGATCAAGCGGTACCATGAACGACTCGAACAAGCAATGATTAATAGCTGTTCAATAATTGTTGATCAAGATGAGGAATTTGGTGTAGTAGAGGTTGTAGATCAGGAAGAACGTGAACAAGTGAGCCCGAGTAAGCGTATTGATCCTTTGATCATGGCGCATCTGTCAGAAGAGGAACAAAAGCAACTCTTTGAGGTTTTGGATCGACATTCGGCAGTATTCGTGGATAAACCTGGGTACTGTCCAGTATTAGAACATGAAATCAAAATAACTCCTGATTTCACTCCTAAGCGTTTAAAGGCATATAAGGTCCCGGAGCTACTTAAACCTGAAGTGCAACGCCAGATAGAAGAAATGTTGTCCTTAGGCATAATTCGACCATCGAAAAGTGAAATGGCCAGTCCGGTAGTTTGTGTTTTAAAGGGACCCAAGGGTCAAAATGGCGTTCGTTTAGCAATCGATTATCGCCATGTTAACAAGTATTCTCTAGGTGATTGTTATCCGACCCCAGACATTGCTGACGTCTTACAGAAGGTGGGACGGGCAAAGTTCATTAGTGTTTTCGATGCAAAATCAGGATATTGGCAAATCCCGGTTCGGAAGGAACATCAATGGCTTACAGCATTCGTATGTGATGCAGGACTTTTTGAGTTCACAAGAATGCCGTTTGGACTCAAATCCGCTAGCAATACTTTTATTCGTGCTATGACCCAAGTTTTACATCCAGTCCGAAGTTTTACCGAACCATTCGTTGATGACATGGCAGTGGTTTCAATGAATTGGAATGACCATTTGGAACATCTAGAGAAATTCTTGCAAACTGTTGAGGAGACAGGACTTACTTTGAATTTAAGGAAATGTAATTTTGCACAGAACAAAATAAAGTTTGTTGGCCATATAGTAGGGTCAGGTTGTATCGAACCTGATCCAGGCAAGATCGCTACGATCAATGATATCCAACCTCCGACGACAAAAAAGGACGTTAGAAGGATTATGGGTTTTTTCAGTTACTTTAGAAATTTTATACCTGCTCTCGCTGAGAAAGCACGAGTAATAACTGACTTGACACGAGATAACGTGCCTACGAAAGTGCCTTGGGAGCAAAAGCATCAAGAGGCACTAGATAAGTTAAAGGATGATCTCAGTAAAGCTACACAATTACATACCATTGATTTCACTAAGGAATTTGGTTTAAGTGTAGATGCAAGTGCCACCGCGGTCGGGTGTTGCTTGTTTCAGTGGACCGAAGAAGGTCATGAAAAACCAATTGCTTTTGCTAGTCTTAAACTCACGGACACACAGATGCATTGGTCTACAATTGAGAGAGAAGCTTTTGCAGTAATTTGGGCACTTAAACGATTCCGGTCGTGGATATTCTTATCAAGGATAATCATTTATTCGGATCATAATCCTTTGTCTTATCTCACGGATGCAAGCCCCAAGAGCGCGAAACTGACTCGTTGGGCATTAGCATTACAGGAATTTAACGTAGACTTCCGTTATCGTCCTGGGCGTCAGAACACGGTAGCTGATTTCCTTTCTCGGTTGTGACTCGGGACATGAGGGAAAGGGGAATAGCCCGACACCCGAGGATCGAGCCCGAAAACTGTGTAGATAAGTTGATTTAATGATGTGTTTTGTTTTGTTTGTACATGTTATGACGAGATGGGATCCGACGACTCAGCTTGATCGTGATGACCCGTTCGAGATGGTGCTGAAGACGTGTCATCATCTGAGGGCGGAGGGAATGTCGTGGTCTACGCTGATACGTGCAGCTATGGAAAATACCCGCTGTGCGTCAACAACATTGTTTACAGCTAAGGGAAAATTCTGCCACGGACTGTCAATAGCGGACCAATGCATGTATCAATAATCTACGCGTTCTACAGGACTTTCCAGGGAAAAGTACGATGACGTCATAGAACCTTCTAGAATCCATCAGAACCCTATATATAAGGTGCAGCGTCTGTACAAAGGAGCCAGTTGACGAAGATTTATGCACGTTGAAGAAGTGTTCTTGTAACGATATTTGATTGAAGTTCAATCGAGACCAGCCAACCTGTGTGCTGTCTGCGATTGTGATATTTGACGGGCTGACTTAAATTTGACTTAATTGATTCTTTCTGTTAATAAAGATCTTTTAATTTTCCTTCGTTTGTTCGTTGTCGTGATCGAGAGGCTCGACCGTTATTGAAAGAGTTATTGAAAGAGTCATTGAAAAGTGTTATTGAAAGAGTTATTGAAGAGAGTTATGGGAAAGAGTTATTGAAAAGAGTTATTGAAAAGAGTTATTGAAAAAGAGTTATTGAAAGAGTTATTGAAAAGAGTTATTGAAAAGAGTTATTGAAAAGAGTTATTGAAAGAGTTATTGAAAAGAGTTATTGAAAAGAGTTATTGAAAAGAGTTTTTGAAAGAGTTATTGAAAGAGTTATTGAAAGAGTTATTGAAAAGAGTTATTGAAACGAGTTATTGAAAAGAGTTATTGAAAAGAGTTATTGAAAGAGTTATTGAAAAGAGTTATTGAAAAGAGTTATTGAAAAGAGTTTTGAAAAGAGTTATTGAAAGAGTTATTGAAAAGAGTTTTGAAAAGATTTATTGAAAAGAGTTATTGAAAGAGTTATTGAAAAGAGTTATTGAAAGAGTTATTGAAAAGAGTTGTTGAAAGGAGTTATTGAAAGAGTTATTGAAAAGAGTTATTGAAAAGAGTTATTGAAAGATTTATTGAAAAGTGTTATTGAAAAGAGTTATTGAAGAGTTATTGAAAAGAGTTATTGAAAAGAGTTATCAGAAAGAGTTATTGAAAAGAGTTATTGAAAAGAGTTATTGAAAGAGTTATTGAAAAGCGTTATTGAAAAGAGTTATTGAAAGAGTTATTGAAAGAGTTATTGAAAGAGTTATTGAAAAGAGTTATTGAAAGATTTATTGAAAAGAGTTATTGAAAAGAGTTATTGAAAAGAGTTATTGAAAGATTTATTGAAAGAGTTATTGAAAAGAGTTATTGAAAAGAGTTATCGAAAAGAGTTATTGAAAAGAGTTATTGAAAAGAGTTATTGAAAGAGTTATTGAAAAGAGTTATTGAAAAGAGTTATTGAAAAGAGTGATTGAAAGAGTTATTGAAAAGAGTTACTGAAAAGATTTATTGAAAAGAGTTATTGAAAAGAGTTATTGAAAAGAGTTATTGAAAAGAGTTATTGAAAAGAGTTATTGAAAGAGTTATTGAAAAGAGTTATTGAAAAGAGTTATTGAAAAGAGTTATTGAAAAGAGTTATTGAAAAGGGTTATTGAAAAGAGTTATTGAAAAGAGTTATTGAAAGAGTTATTGAAAGAGTTATTGAAAAGAGTTATTGAAAGAGTTATTGAAAAGAGTTTTTGAAAAGAGTTATTGAAAAGAGTTACTGAAAAGAGTTATTGAAAGAGTTATTGAAAAGAGTTATTGAAAAGAGTTATTGAAAAGAGTTATTGAAAAGAGTCATTGAAAGAGTTATTGAAAAGAGTTATTGAAAAGAGTTATTGAAAAAGTTATTGAAAAGAGTTATTGAAAAGAGTTATTGAAAGAGTTATTGAAAAGAGTTATTGAAAGAGTTATTGAAAAGAGTTTTTGAAAAGAGTTATTGAAAAGAGTTATTGAAAAGAGTTATTGAAAGAGTTATTGAAAAGAGAAAGAGTTGTTGGAAAGAGTTATTGAAAAGAGTTATTGAAAAGAGTTATTGAAAAGAGTTATTGAAAAGAGTTATTGAAAAGATTTATTGAAAAGAGTTATTGAAAAGAGTTATTGAAAAGAGTTATTGAAAGAGTTATTGAAAAGAGTTATTGAAAAGAGTTATCGAAAGAGTTATTGAAAAGAGTTATTGAAAAGAGTTATGGAAAAGAGTTATTGAAAGAGTTATTGAAAAGAGTTATTGAAAAGAGTTATTGAGTGAGTCATTGAAAAGAGTTATTGAAAAGAGTTATCGAAAGAGTTATTGAAAAGAGTTATTGAAACAGTTATTGAAAAGAGTTACTGAAAAGAGTTATTGAAAGAGTTATTGAAAAGAGTTATTGAAAAGAGTTATTGAAAGAGTTTTTGAAAAGAGTTATTGAAAGAGTTATTGAAAAGAGTTATTGAAAAGAGTTATTGAAAAGACTTATTAAAGATTTATTTTTAATCATTCATATCAATCAATCTTTTCTATCAATAATTTCAATCATTCATTTCATAAACGTTTTTCAATAACTTGTTGGTTTAGGGCAGTTTTCTAATTTCCTGGAATCGCCAAATTGCTGTCTTCATATGCCTGCCACTGCCACTGCATGTTTTTCAGATATCTTAAATTAGAGTTCTTCGGGAAAACTGCTGTAGGTAAATTTCCGGAAAAGACTTGATTTTACAGAATAATCATTACATAAATTACCTCAAATTTCGGTAAATTTACAGAAAAGTCTGCATTTTTTACAGAAGCTGTGCAAATTAACATAGAAATTACTGCTGCCAGTAGTTTTTCTGTAAATTTACAGACATTTGCTAAAAGTAACCTATATCAACAGACATTTGTTGTCAACAAACGTTCTATAGCTACATTATAGTGCATGTTGTTTCAGATTCTGTTTTCAAGTGGGTACAGTAGCCTATGACTAGATCTGCTGGGTCATTGCTCCAATTTCAAGTGCAGCTGCTTATACGTCTCAGCTTCCCCAAGTGTCTCTTTCTCTTTGGACTGGTCTCCTGAAATTGATTGGATTACAGAGGGCCATCGGTGCAGGTGCACCAACGATTGATGTTGTCGCCGAGAGCATTAATTTTCTTACAGTGGGGCAACAGAGTTAGGTTAACGGTTAGTTTCGATTGGCTCCGCCAGTTTGCTCATCCTCCTGTATCTCGCCTCTTAACTCATCCTCTCCTCCGCTTGCACTCTCCTCTTCTGCTTTCCACTCACGACTGAAAACCGAACTCTTCAAGATATCCTATCCTGATTCTACTCCTGCGCTACCACACGACCACCTTCATCACCGATTTGATTTCCACCGTAGCACCATGCTGTCTCCTCGGCTTGACCTCCCGGATTTTGACCTGGCACCGAAACGAACAGAGGAGTTTGGCTATAATTGCGGACTTGATTTGATATAGCGCCGGTAAATAAGCTGGTCTCCCTGACGTGGCTTTTGTGGGCGCTGAGAAATTGTCGAAGATTTACATTACATTTACATTACATTTTGTTTGGATTAGGTTAGTTAACCTGATTTAAGAGGGTAGGCCCTACGCTCATTTAATCAGAGTAGGCTATAGATCAACGAAGGGGTAGGCTAGATTGGGTTGCATTGGAATTAGAGGGTACGCTCATTTAATCAGAGTATAGATCAACGAAGGGGTAGGCTAGAGGGTACGCTCATTTAATCAGAGTATAGATCAACGAAGGGGTAGGCTAGATTGGATTGCATTGGAATTAGGTTAGGTTAGATTATATTAGATAATATTAAATGCAGTTAGCCTAGACTAGAGTATAGAACCAAGCATCAATAGATCTGTAGGCCCTATTGGATTTTCTATAGGCGTAATTAGGCTAGAGTATAGTAGGTCTGAATATATTGGATTTGCTATATGCCAGGTTAGTATTGTTAGTAATTCTAATGAACATTAGAGGTTTTAATATATTGGTTTTTCTAAGTCAGTGAAGATTAGGATAATTTCACGACTTCTATCTATATTACACGAAGGACGTGCATGGGTTTCGAACCCGTATCGCAGATTTGTATGACGACAATCCGTTATTCGCTCGAACGTCGTGCATTCGTATTACCTCGAGACCAATAGGCCTACTAATAGCAGTCTGTCTATAACGACTGTTTGATATTCAGCTCCATGGCAGGAACTTTGACCAGACGCCCATTGAGGCCTCTTTTGCTACTCACTATTGGATTATAGGCGAACGAGATGAAATGAATCGGAAATTGCAACTGACAAATTACAACGAATCGAACGTCTGAATAAAATCTCCAACGGAGTGTAAACAGCTTGTCTACAAGCCTGTATAATTAGGCCTATGTAGGCCTATAATAGTCCTATTCCTATACAGTGTTAATTATTTAAGCCGTAATAAAACTTACTACAATATTGTATAATTATGGTAAATACCTTGCGTATGCATAGGCACTATCGTATAGAATGGCGTAGAGCCGTAGAGCAATTAGACCTATAGCACGCCCTGTGAGTTAAATTAGTAGCCATGTTCAGAGTAGTATGCCATAGGCCGAAGCTCGATGAACTCTACCGTAGGCTACTCGAATTATGTCTCGAGCTCGATCAATTGAACTTGCATTTGGCAGATGTCTGTGGTCGAATATATATTACATTCACTCAACCACAGCCATGCATGCATCATGTTTGACAAACAACGATCGTAGGCCTATATTCACCGTGTACCAAATTTTAAAGTTTTTTCACCAAGTAGGCCTATTAGGTGTTATTTCCTAATTGCTTATGCCTCAAAAGTAGGGAAAACTATTATTCCCCACAATCTTTACTTTTCTGACCAGGACATGACTGATGATATTTTGAAATTTACATATTTTACAGAACATTCAAGATGAATCCAGTAATAAATAGAACTTCCTAGAATATTATAGAACGTCCGAGAACCTTCTAGAACTTTCTGTAACATAAATAGCAGTGTAATTACAGTGGCCTTAAGCCTGCCAGTTCAGTTTAGTTCTAGCTGTATAAGTGGATACCTATGTGAGATGGCATCAAGAGGCTGCAAGCATCCGTCAGACGCATTTCGCTATGTATGCGGCCAATTGATCAAGACAAGGGCAAGACCATGGCTATTTCTTGCCGCCTAAAGTTGACAAAAATTTCATCCCGAGGATCTTGTTTCAGCGTTTAATCACATAGCCTACTGTGGTTTAATGCTGCACCGATGACATTGTTGCCCTTGTTGGAACAATAATTTAAATCTATTAATTAACTAATTTGCAACTGGCATTACTGTTTTCTCTGATGGCTTGCGGTGTGTTTACCCAGTGTTTTAATTAATAATAATTGAATATTAATTAAATATATTTAAATCATCCTTAATTTACGATTGCCGATTATGAAAATAATGAAAGACGAGAAATTCTAGCTGTTGCCTATCATGTCTATCTATAGCCCAAAACCATCGCCCAAATGGTTACACTAATACAAAAAGTACCGCATTTATGGCACTTTTTCGATAATTTTTAGTTGTGTTCCCAATTTAATTAAGAACGTCTTCAGTTATGTTCTTCTTAAATTAAAAAAGTGCATAGCTTTTATCTAGGTAGGCCTACTAAGTGTAGGCTATCCATTGTTTGACGAATGCACGAGGCTATAATTGTCCTCGATTATCTAGACCTAGGCCTACTTTGTTTACAAATCTTCAACTATTTACAAAAATAGGGCCTATTAAAAACATTCAATGCAAGTATTTCAAAACGCAGAATAAAGTGCTGTTTTGTAAATTAAAAAGAAAACTACGTTCAAAATACCATTTCAATTTTAGACGTCACTGTCTTGTCTTAAAATTAATCAGGCGCTGTATAACTTTACACAGATTTCCATGATGACGATTCATGTACAGTGGGCACAAAGGAAAGTGCGATTGTAGGCTATGTGAACGTTAAGTTTAATCGCTAGAAGGCAGATGTATAGAGTAGCGACACAGTCTATTCCTACCTTTTGGAATTTTCGTATTTTGAAACGCCATTTTGTGAACGGTTAGAACATTGGGTTCATTAAGAAAGCGATTCATAGGTATTCTTTTCGTTATTATACTACTTTTTGATGCGTTAATTTCGCCACCTGCACTGATTTGCTAGTGAAGCATATAATTTTCGTTTTATATCTAAGACTCTAAGCCAAGGAATATAATTATAGGCCTACATAGTGCGTAAGTAATAACGAATGGCACGGTTTTGTAAAATCTCCAATTCTTTCAGCTAAGAAGTAAGATTAGAGACCAAATAAATGTAAGGTAAACGTGTTGTTGTCCTCGTAAATTATTCGCCTATTGATGCATTATTATTTTTCATAAATCCAGCTTCTATTTTGACAAGAGTCCTTTTCATCAATTCAGCTACCATTTAAGCAAGAATTCGCTGCATCAATCCTGCTTATATTTACGCAACAATTATTTCTCATCAATACAACTTCTATTTATCTTCGTAATCGTAATCGTAATCTCCAAACTTCTAAAGCGCCACTCGAAAGCCAAGCGCAGGGCACCAGCTTATTCACGAGCGCTGCGTCTAATCAGAGGGTTGTCCAAAAGAGTAGTCCGAGGGAGGTCCGAGTCCGGTTTCCAGAGGATCAGAGAGGGCACAGCAGATGTTAAGGCGGGTGTCTTTTAGGTCGAGGATTGGAAAGTACAGGATCAGATGAGTCAGGATAAGAGTTCTTGAACAGCAGAGACTTTAGTTTCGAGTGGAAAGCCTTGGGGTGATGGATAGAGGAGCCTGAGGCAGATGATGGTGGATGATTGGCGATGATGGTGGAGGAACCGAAAAAGTGCGGAATTCAGGAGGTAGATCGTTCCAGAGACGCGGCGCAGTGTTTAATTTAATTTAATTAAGAATCACTTACAAATTGTAATGGGGTAAACCCGTAGTTTAGGTTGCTAAATTATTTGAATGTCTTCAATGCCGTACTTCACGTTGGTAAGTATGCAGTCTACCTATGTCCATGATAACTATCATCAATCCCGCTTCCATTTCACGAAGAATTTTTTTAATCAATCCAGCTTCCATTTCATGAAAAAATGACCCAACTTCTATTTAACGAAAAAATATTTTTCATCAATGGAACTTTTATTTAGGCAAAGAACTATTCTCATGGATCCAGCTTGTACTTACGGAAACAATTATTTTCTTTAATCCAGCTTCTATTGCATCAAAAACTTAGTTTCATCAATCCAGCTTCTATTTACGGTTAAAATTATTTCCTCCAATCCAACTTCTATTTAAATACACAAATGGTTTCATCAATCCCACTTTCATTTAGGGAAACCATTTTTTTCATCAATCCAGCTTCCATTTTAATTTGATGATATAAAATAATTTACCAACCTAAACTACGGGTTTACCTTGTAATGGCCCCACAATTGAGCCCTGTAGATATAATTCCACAGTTAATAGATTTACTTAGGGATAAATGACCTTTAAAATAAGCATGTTGCAATGTGTTGTTGAGAAACTCAGACAATGATTGTTACTTACAATTCTGATACCATGGTACTGAGGTTTTTCTAGTAGGATATTGGGGTTCACTGTGTCAAAGGCTTTCGGTAGATCAGAAAATTCCTAAAGAAAATTCGCAGTGATGTATGGATTCTAAGATTTTAAACTGTATTTCCACAAGTACCATAACTGTAGAACGTTGCTTTTGAAAGCCATACTGATTAGGCGATATTAGAATTGTTTTTTTAATCCATCAATTTGTTATACATATTTTTTGGGAAGAATTTAGAAATGGGTCGGTAGGTACTTACTTTATTTCTTTCATTTTTTTATAAAGAGGTATGACTGGAGCAATTTTTATTTCTTTTGGGATGATGTCAGTAGAAAATGAACTATTTATGATTTGAGGCTGTGGTTCAGCAATAACCTGGATTGTGGCCAAAACTCTAGATTGTTCTTTACTGTGTGAGTACTTTTGGAATATTTTAAATGTTGTTGGGATTTCATTAATTTTAGAAGTTAACGTGGTAATAGTAATCATTGAATGTATTAGCAATTTATAGTTGCATTTTCTAATTCATGACAGGTTTTCAATAACGTGGAAAAGCAGTAACAAATTCATCCTATGTTTAAGTCCAATGTTTGGGCTGTGTTCAAGATCTCATAATGCAAGCAAGTAGCCACAACAAACCAAACTCATATATATGTGATTTTTGTAACAAAATGTTTGCATGGAAATCCAGTCTCGACATCCATATAAGAATCCACACAGGAAGAAAACCATACAAATGTGAATTATGTCACAAATCATTTGCACGGAAGAGTGTTCTAGACCAGCATGTAAGAACCCACACTGGACAAAAACCATACATATGCAATTTATGTCACAAAGAATTTGCACAGATGGCTCACCTGGAATACCATAAAAGAACCCACACTGGAGAAAAACCATACACTTGCAATTTATGTCACAAAGAATTTGCACAGATGGCTCACCTGGAATACCATAAAAGAACCCACACTGGAGAAAAACCATACACTTGCAATTTATGTCACAAAGAATTTGCAAGCAAGACTTGTATGGAATGCCATCAAAGAACCCACACTGGAGAAAAACCATACACTTGCAATTTATGTAAAAAAGCATTCGCATGGAAGAGTGTTCTAAACCACCATATAAGAACCCACACTGGAGAAAAACCATTCATGTGCAATTTATGTCAGAAATTATTTGCACGGAAGACTTATCTGGAAGGCCATAAAAGAATCCACACTGGAGAAAAACCATACTTGTGCAATTTATGTGACAAAACATTTGCAAAAAAGAATTCTCTGAAATGCCATAAAAGAATCCACTCAGGAGAAAAGCCATACATGTGTAATGTATGTCAAAAAACATTTGTAGAGAAGACTAATCTGGAACGCCATAAAAGAACCCACACTGGAGAAAAACATGCATGTGCAATTTAAGTCACAAAATTTGCACAGAAGACTACTCTGGAACACCATAAAAGAACACTGTAGAAAAACCATAAAAATGTAAAAGTATTTGCAGAGATAACTCATCTAGAACGCCATAAAAGAACTGAAACTGGAAAAACCATACATGTGTGGTTTATGTCACAAACAATTTGCAAACAGTGTGTTGTTCTCAAATGCCATGTAATAAACTAAACTGGAGAAAAATGTATGCAAAATATGGCAAAAATAATTTGCACAGAAGAGTTCTCAGAAACCCCATGCACGAATCCACAATGGAGAAAAGCTGTACAAATGCACTTTATGTAACAAAGCATTTGCAGACAGTGAAGCTCTCAAAATGCACAGAAGACACACTTGGTAAAGTCACAGAAGTGCAAATTATGTGATGTGGCATTGCATGGAGTGAGTGTACATGCAAGATCCCATACTGGTAAAAAAATTACGTTAGTGAATTCTGTGAATGCGTTTTGCCGAACATGGCACAAAGTTCTTTGTGTAAGAGATTCGGTACATATCCCTACTGACTGAGAACTGTGTTGATGGAAAACATATGTCAACTACAGAAATCTTGCAAGATCTTCCTAGTCAGAGGACGAATCATACACGATTTTCTGGAACTATTCTAGAGTTATGGTTGATGTTATTACTCATTTAATCCTTATGGCTGTGGAATGTGTTTCAAAATGTTTGAAATTGAGTATGATTTCATTTAACATTATCATTAGGGTATAATTAGAACATTATCATTATGTTATCATCACTTTTGTGATGCTCCAGTCCGATATATTTCTTTTAATATTTTAAATGTATGGGTTTAGTTAATTTCACAGAACAATGAAACAGATAAGTTTGTAAGTCCCAGTTTTAATGTTGTGAATATACGTTTGATTCTCGTCTCGTCATGTTTCATCAATGTCTAGGTTTGTGGTATACACCATTACCAGCTATTCTTCCTGTCTACCTCCATTGACATTCATATGGCCGCTTAACTGTTCGGTTCTGATCAGTGAGGTATATTATAAGCGCTAGAGACCGTATGACATAATTATGTTTCCTTCAAGTCGCAGTGAAGTCAATCGCTAAGCGACCTTGACGCGCAAGCTAGGCATTCTAAATATAGATATCGATGTTTACTTTTGTGTAGCCTATCACAGCCAAGTTGTACTGTGAAATGAAGCTTGCATGACGTCAGCCAGCGCTCATTAACATAATTGGTGACGTGTCCACGCAATACACGTCGATGATGATGTCGATTTCTCGATTATGACGTCAGTCAACGCTCATTTTGCCTAGCTTAAGGGCGAAGGCCGTTTTGAATCGGCAGCCTCAAACATAGATGGTAGATGTTCGCTCTAGTGATATATTTATATATTATACATCTCTGGTTCTGATAGTTTGACGTGTCTTCTGTAACTATAATGGCATGGACAATTGATCTTGGAGTTACTCTTGGGGTCACCCATAACTGTCCCCAAAGGATACGAGAGGTCGCCCAGATTAGGAATAGTAGCCTACATGTAGGTCGAAGGTTATGTGATTGCGACGTTCGCAAATAAATTTGGTGCGTGGTTCCTTCTGGGAGCCTGTGTATTAAACACTAATTATAATTATATAAAGTCAAACAGCATAAAATTATGCTGTCTACATTGTTTACTCTAATTAGAGTCCAATTGCTCCGAAGGCGGCAATATCAAATTACCCAATGCAACTGCTAGCCTTGGAAAATGAACAGGGTCGCCTAATGTAGGCCATTATAGTCCGATGGATTACGGACATCTGAAAAGAGGGATAGGCGTAAGAGTAATGTCAATGCGCGGAGGGGAAGGAAGGTGCTAAGTAGCCGAGATCATTATTCGCGGAACGGACCAGGGATGGGCAGTAATTGAAATTACGCAATTCGTAATTTGTTATTCTGTAATACAATTAGGCCTACATTTTCATGTATTTTGTAATTTGAAACTACATTTCATGTCCCTAAGTAATTTGTAACTTTTTAAATTTTTCCAAGTAATTTAACCAAACACCGGAACTACATTGTGTCTGACCTCATGGTCGTCTGACCAGCAAATGATAGAATCTTAACTAGCCTAGGCTACGTGTAATTTAATCCGCTGTATGCCTACTAACTTGTATAGCTCCGTTACAACAGACAGACAATTATTCGCGAAATCGAACGATCATCATATCATAAACTGAATTTTTATTGTTTTTCTGTCCCGTAGGCGTTACTTCTCTGCTGGGGTTGTCACAGTCGATATGCATTTTGGCAGCGAAGTGTTCAAGTCATCATCAGATGACCCGTTATTGTTTCCCCGTAATTGTTAAAATCGCACTTTATACTGTTGGCCTACACCAGTGCTGTCCAACCCGCGGCCCGCGACCTGATTCTAAGTGGCCCGCCCGAGGTGGCTAAATATATGCAATTTCTGTAAAAATGAAGTAAAAGATAAAGTCACTGGCCTACTTGTATAGCTATAGTTCGTAACTTGGCTTATTATTTGACAATGTGAACTCAAAATCCATATCACAGGACGCATCCATATGATAACTCCATAATGAATTTTAATACAGTTAATAATTTTTCAATAAATTTAGTAATTGCTTTTGAGTTTACTGGTGCGGCCCGCGGCTTCAAGAATAACTTCTTCGGTGGCCCGCGGGGTCAAAAAGGTTGGACAGCCAGGGGTGGACTGGGCCGCCGGGACACCGGGAAGATTCCCGGTGGGCCGCCAGGACCGGTGATATAATAATTTAATCAATTTAGTACAGATGATACAGGTTTTTTTACAAAAAATTGCGGCATCGGTTAACCGGTTTTTAGTTTCGGTTAACCGGTTTGTAAATTAACTGAAAAAGAGCAATGCATACTTACTTACCTACAGTGCTCCGTACAGCCAGCGGCCGCCATGTTAGATAAGAATTTACATCTTCCATTCTACTTCCGGCGTCTTCCACTGAGTTTGTTTTGATAAAATTTCTTTTAAATTTGTTAGTTAGTAATAAGTAATATTAATTAAATAAGATATGTTACGGTTATGAGTGATATAAATCCGAAACGTAAATGTAAAGGTGGTGCGGAGAAAGTAAGAGATAAGAAACTAAAGATTCTTGGTAAAGATGGAGCTAAATGCCGAAATCTAGTCGATTTATTTAAAGCCACTCCAATTCAAACTGAAGACACCAGCTCTCAACAAACACCTTCTGCAAGTAAACAACCCGACAAATTTTGCAAAAAATGTCCTGTTTGCTGCTTTTCTGTACTACATAAATACAGTTTCTATGGGCAAGCATACAAGCATCTCTTTAGTGCATATAAACTTTTATTGACTCTGTCGTCTACCCAAGTAGCTTGTGAGAGATCTTTCTCTAAATTGAAATACATTAAGAATCGCTTGCGAAGCTCATTGTCATCTACACACCTTGAAGCTTTTATGCTTATGTCAACAGAAACCGATGTTTTAAGTGAACTGAATAATGACACAATTATAGATCATGTAGCCGAAATGGCACCCGGCTTAAAGAAGTTGCTAATACTATAAACAGCAATAATACCATCACAGTGAGTCCGAATAAATTGATTTATAACTTGAGTTGACGCATTCTTAATATTTTATATATAATTATAAATTATATATGCGATTTATCGTTTTTTGTTATTGCATAATGTAATTTGTAAAGTGACCCATGACTTTGGAGGTCACTGGCCCTCGGGTATGCATGAAAAAATGCACAAAGAAAATAAAAGTCATGAAGTTAGGGCCGCTTTTTGTTTTTTTCCCGGGCCGCTTGAACTCCCCAGTCCACCCCTGTGGACAGCACTGGCCTACACGTTCTTCGTCGATCGGGCGTTTGTCTAAGAGTCCTTCTCATGAACATCTGCATTAGGTCTTCTTTCATAGGCTACGCTGTAGCGAACTCTCGGCCGCAAAATTAAAGGTCTAAATTGGGTCGTTACAAGGCTTCGTGCAAGGATCCCATGGATTATGGTGGCTCGCTAATAGGTGCTTTTGTGGTGTATGCCCTTCAAATACAGTCATCTTTCGAAGGCGGGATTGTATGGCGGTCAAAGTCGGTGGTAAACCGACTGGGATTGAAAGATAGGGGATTCAACTCCATACTGAATCATCGCAGAACCTTGCTGAGCCTGGAACTGCCTATCCTCTATAACTATAAGGAGATGGTCAGTGATGTAGTACTCGAGTCCGGCCAAGGACTCGAGTCCGACTCGAGACCGGTTTTTTGTGGACTCGGACTCGGACTCGGATGGTAAGGACTCGGACTTGGACTCGGACTCGAAGGCCCTGGACTCGAATTTGACTCGATGACTCGGTTTCCGAGTCACAATTAATTTTTTGTCTCGCCATAAAATACGACTTTTATACTTGCTTAGTTACGCGTTCAAAATAGGTAGTCTAAACTCTAAACTAAAGAGCCCATTAGATATTAACGAGCTCGCCATAAGTTGTCGTTCAAAGAGCATCGGGTGTTCATACCCCCTCCAGTCAGAGACGATATTTTTCGGTACCTGCACACATCGGAGTTAATGAGTACGCCAGACGCGTCCAAGAGGCCCGTTTGGCAGAATTTCTGAGTTTGCGGCCGCTGAGAATTCTTCACCCCGATACCCCCAAGTAATGGGGTATCGGGGTAGAATCGCTCCGTTAAAACCGCCAAGCGTCTGATGATCAAGGACATCAAAGGAAGAGTTGATCCGTTTCTAGCTCTCTGACCTAGCGGAATACCCCATTCGCGCAACTGGGCTAGCCGAATGGCAATTGGACATTAAACGATACAGACAATAATTATATACATCTGGCGATTTTGCAGCCCTCTGCGAACGTAGCATGCATCTAGTGTTCTAGATATAGATGTGTTAACAACAAAGCAGTGTTAAAATAATGTACATTTCAAGTCTAATCTCATTGCTTAGAAATCAGTTTTTCAAACAGTAGGCCTGATTCTTCATAATATTAAAATTATGGCTGAGGTTCCGAACCAAAAGTTGTAGCGGACAAATTAGGCCTACATTACATTAGCCTACATTATCGCTCTTTAAAAATAGCCTTAAGACCCTGTTTAAGATTTATTATGATATGACTTTCCTTTCCTTTTGTGCAGGATTCTTTTTGTTTCGGCGCGTTATAAAGGCAGTTTAATGATGATGATGATGATGATGATGATGATGATGATGATGATGATGATGATGATGATGTTAATAATAATAATAATAATAATAATAATAATAACGGGACCTTTCCAGCGACTCCAGACGACGAGGCTTGATTTTCCAGACACTGTCCTCTGCTCCTAAATTAATTTTTTCCAAATCCTGAGGGATCATTGATACCTCGGGTAAAAAAAAAATAAATAATAATAATAATAATAATAATAATAACTTGTCGAGTGAATAGCCGTTCCAGACGTCCATCTTATTGTCTCCGGACATTTTTTTAGCAGCCTGAGGGATTAGAACTACCTCGGGTACAAAAGTAATAATAATAATAATAATAATAATAATAATAATAATAATAATAATAATTCTTTCAGCATTAATGTGCTGTTATTTTTCTATGCCATTAAATTGCTTGTATCAGTGTATTTTGGTGTTGAAGGACTTGGACTCGGACTCGGACTCGATCTTCTGTGACTCGGACTCGGACTCGAGCAACTCTGGACTCGGACTCGACTCGGACTCGGCTTAGGTGGACTCGGACTTGACTCGGCTTAGGTGGACTCGACTACATCACTGGAGATGGTTATAATAAATTACATGTTCGTAATCGTAATATTAAATTCAAAATTTCTAATGCACCAATAGAAAACTAAGCACAGGGCACCAGCTTATTCACGAGCGCTGTTCAGAAATGGGTTCCATATAGAAAGAATTAAGAGACAGAAGTTCCTACTACAATGGATGGACCAAACTTCGGGGAGACATTTCCATCTCAGTGGTTGTCGAGCTGGAAGCAGTCTCTCCCTACGAAATATCACATTTTTTATCAGGATCCCTATCTCTTTTCTCAGATCTTCCGCTCTACCCTCTAAGGCTAAGCCAGCACATCATGCACATGTAAACAAAAGAGGCAATTGTTATGGCCCCAACTAGCGCATGGAGTCAGTCACTAAGGAATTACCGACTGACTTGATGAGTTAGCGACGGACTTAGGCCTAATGACTTATAGTCGACTGACCGTAGACGCTGAAACCAATGCATTTTCAATTAACGCTACGTTTGCCTGTATGAACACTGAACATCCTTTTCCCCTCGCAGCATGGCTTTCAGTCAGGTCACTTCCCGTATATGTCCTTGTTATCTATGCAAGATAGAATCTCGAATGCTATAGAAAATAATGAATATTCCCTAGGCATATTTTTCGATCTGGCAAAAGCTTTCGACACTGTAAATCATAAAATCCTATTGCATAAATTAGAAAATTATGGTATACGTGGTATGCAGCTCAGTTGGTTTGCCAGCTATTTGGATGGACGCCAACAATGTGTCGAAAATAACGGCAAACGCTCCACTTTAAAAAATATTCTATATGGAGTTCCTCAAGGTTCTAATCTAGGGCCCCTGTTGTTCCTCCTCTATATTAATGACCTCCCGAACGTTTCCAATCGTCTGTTCTTCATCTTGTTTGCCGATGATACGAACGTTTTTTATTCCCACACTTGCATAAACACCCTGTTTCAAATCGTAAACGTGGAACTTGCACTCGTTGCCGAATGGTTTAGAGCCAATAGATTGTCGTTAAACTTGGAGAAAACTAATTATAGGCTATCTTGTTTAAATCGCATAGGAAAAAAATCCCTCTGGGTCAATTCGAGTTAAAAATTAATAATAATTCTCTTACAGCTGTTGACTCTACTAAATTCTTAGGTGTCTACGTTGATTGTCATTTGACATGGAAAGAACACATAGCCTACATTGCATCAAAAATAGCAAAAAATATTGGAGTGATAGCACGGACTGCATACATTTTGCCCTCTAATATTAGAATTAAACTGTACTATTCGTTAGTATATCCATACCTCTCGTATTGTAATATAGTATGGGCTTCCACATATGCTACTAGATTACACAGATTAAATGTTTTGCAAAAGAGAGCTGTCCGTCTGGTTGCAGGGGTTCCATATGGCTCTCACACTGCTCACATCTTCACAACCCTTAAAATTTTAAAAATTGACCAAATTGGTATTTTTCAAATTGGGGAATTTATGTATCGTTTTGACCGAAACCTTCTGCCTTCTATTTACAAACATTACTTTCAACTCTCATCTCAGATCCATCCGTATTTTACTAGAAACTCTAGCTCTTATCGCCGCACCTATGCCCGCACGAATACACGTCTCTTCTCTATTAAATCAATTGGAGTAGTGATCTGGGAAAAAATTCCTATGGAAATTCGCTTATCCCCCAGCATCTGGGTATTCAAAAAGAAATTAAGCACCTACCTTATACAATGTACTGTATTACAAACGACCTTGTCTGACCTTTCGCCCGATTCTTGTGCATGGTAGTAGACCTACCTAATCTCTACTTGTAAGCTAGTTAAGTATTTTTGTTTTGTATTGTATATTGACTCAACAGTGTTGAGCAACTGCTTCAGTTTCGCTTTCCTTTTCTTGTTTTCCTGTTTTTGGTTCATTTAGTTTCTTTTCTGTTTTTTTACTTTAACATTCACTTGGTCCCTGCAAGTATGTTTTCAATTATAATCTTTCTTTAAAGGTCACCATTAATTTTCTAATGTAATCTGTAATTTGGTGTCCCTACTTAGCGGGATTCTTTATCCCTTTAGGGCCTCCTTTTTTGTAGCCGTGTTGAAATTTATATGTAAACCTGATGATTTTGTTAATTTGGTTGCAAAATAAACATGTTGATTGATTGATTGATTGATTGAACAGAGGATAGGCCTACAGACACCACTCCGGCAGGTAGTAAGTAAAGAACTGGTAATCTGACATCCGCTGATTGATTGTTAGACTGTTAGTCTGCTGCACTGTGATAGCACCTTATAAGCCAATGTTGCTAATATCCTGCTGCTGATGTCTTAGACTCATAGAATAGGAACAAAACCGATAGAATAGGAACAAAACCGATAGAAATGGGGAAAACCAATAGACTAGGAACAAAGCCGATAGAATAGGAGCAAAACCGATAGAATAGAAAATAAAACCGATAGAATAGGAACAATAATATGCAGATATACAGTGCCAGTTGAGGACTCATATGTTGCTATGCCAACCAGCGGATTCAGCAGGGCACCTCATCCAAGGCCTGATATTTACTCGTGGCCGCGGGTAGTATGACTCATGCGCGTGTACTCAGTTTTTTCTCACTCTAAAATCCACGAAACCTAGAATAGTTTGTGTAAAATTGGCCTCAGTTATGCAAATGTTTCCGCTTCAGATGGTTTAGCCGCCCCATACACCTTGCTAAAGATATGAGAAGAAGGAAGGAGGAAGAGAGACAGAAGAGAGGGAGTGGTATGTAGGCGAGGGAGAGAGGGTGAGGCAGGAGGAGATTAGGAATTAGATACGGGAAGCAATAGTAAAAAAAGAATTTCTTGCAAAATTTAAAAATTGAGCCTTTTTAAGAGGACACTTGTATACCACTGGTTCCGACAAAAACAAAAACAATCATGTTCACATATGGCATCGATCGAGTTAGGCTCTACGCCGCTATAGGCTATATAAAAATTAACTCAATATCTCAAATGAGCGCCAAATGTCAATTAGCCTATATACTTTAACAAACATGGAATATCCAATGAATAAACGAATACAAAATACAATACAATACTTTAAGCAACATAATTTAAATTAAGTTATAAGTTAACGCACTATAGTAGGTCTAAACTTCTTTGAAAGACTGTCATGATTTTAAAAAAATATGTATACACAGAAATTATATGAAGGCAATGAAATAGCTGATTAGTGTGAATAGCGATAGAGTTTCGACAATCATTGCAAAACGCATGTTTGCTTGTTCTGCTTCGCTGGTGGCTGAAGTACGGCTAAGATGGCTTCGTCGAAAACATTTTTCAGACCTTTCTGTGAATGAAAAGACATCAGCAATTTATACTTCCTGTTAGAGAACAAGAAGCACAGCTACTTCCTTATCGTTATCTCGGAATTTCTAAAGCGCTAATTAAAAGTTAAGCGAAGGGCATCAGCTTATTCACGAGCGCTGCGTCAAAGGTTCTCCAAAAGATACTAAGTGAAAAACGAAGTCCAGTATGCTGTGCGGAATGGATGCATGGATCAGGGTAAGGTTTCTTGAAGAGGTGGGATTTCTATTTAATTGAAAGACTGTGGAGTAATAGATAGAGCTTATTGCAGATGATGGTGGGTATTGCAATGTGGTATATGGATCGGCTGTATACTGGGGGACGGTGATAGTACATGTGATGGGTGGAAGAACCGGGTTAATCGGTGGTGAGGCATTTGCGAAGATAAGCGGGTTGGGACTTGGGAGTATTGCAGAATTATAGGCTATATAGGGGCCTACAGGAATAATTTTGAAATGAATGCGTTCGGGAATTTTTCAGCCAGTGGAATGATTTAAGGATGGAAGTGATTGATATGGTGATGAATGGGTATCCTGATGACAGCTCTGGTAAGTGAATTTTTAATAGTTGGAGTCTTGGAGATGTTTAATTTGAGTGGATTCAAAGTTCAGGAAGGGGAGAATTACAGTGGTCAATGAAGGTATGGATAGTAGATCCAAAGCTTAAGGTGTTTATAGTCCTGCATAGAATAAAAGTAGTACGATGCACGGAGTCCTCAAGTCCTAAATATCTTGGTTTTTAAAGGCATGTTTAACTTCAGAATACCAGGCTCTTGCCCTGTTTTTTATATGAGAGCAAACATTGATTATGGTACAGTAGGCCTATATAATAGCATACATGTATGTAACTATAGGGCCTATACGGTACATTTTAAGAACACCTCGGAACCTATTCGACGCTGTAAAGTTTCTTCAAAAATTACACGCTTATTTACAGTTTGTTGGTGCACATATATAACTGAAGAAATAGATGCTAAACTTTTGAGCGCTTTATGGGTGCATGCATCGTAGTATTTTTGTTCTATGCAGACCAAAGAGTCTCGTATAGGCCTGGTGTATGGTCAACTAACAGTTGATATGTATACGGCATGGTCCATGCTGAATCGAGTAATATGATCCTAATGATGTTTTAGTGGCATTTGTGTACATTAGACTCACTCACTTGAACTTATTTGCAAGGTCGTAGAGATATTCGAATAACTTCAAGCGCGCTATAAGTTATACAAGTTGATTGGAACATTTTTCAACAAGACTGGTAGTCTGGTTGATCAAACCGCGGAATTCCTTAGTCACAATGTAGCTCAA